>JARQOC010000002.1:656921124-656946124 GCA_033576535.1 Allobates femoralis | reverse complement strand
ACACACGTAAGTATACACACACATGCACACACACACACGTAAGTATACACATGCACACACACGTATGTATACACACGCACACACACACGTATGTATACACACGCAACACACACACACACACACACGTATGTATACACACACACACACAATCTAACTATATATATGTGCATCTATATATATATATATATATATATATATATATAGATGCACATATGAAATGTGCCTAATCAAAGTGAATATATATATATGTGTGTGTAATCCATATGTACATGTGGATTACACACACATATATATGTGCTGGTTTGGGAGGGGGGGGCCGCCGATACTCACCTTCCGAAGACGCTGCCAATCGTTGCTTAGCGACGCCGGCACTCGGCTTCGGCTTCACCCGGGGAACTACGCATGCGCGGACCGGAAATGACGCGGTTTCCGGTTTCGCGTCATGAAGAGCGGGGCGGGATGATTCCACTGGGCTCCCCCGCTCTTCAAATCGATAATGCCGCCCATTAGGGCGTTAGGAAGGGAGCGAGGCGGGGGGAGCGCGGCTCTGGGGACCCCGCCCTGCAGACAAGAGCCGACAGGAACGCCCCACAGACGGAAAAAATGTAAGTTTCTAAAGTGTTTATTTCACCTTATATAAAGCCATATTAGGTCAGGCAGGGATGGTTAGGGAGCTAGTTAGGGTCTGTAGGGGCAGGTAGTGATAGTTTAGGGGCCATAGATTAGGTGACAGGTTCCCTTTAATCTTGTATGTGAACCTGCCACTAGATTTTGGGTTTTTAAACTAAAAGTAACATAGTAACATAGTAACATAGTAACATAGTTTTTAAGGTTGAAGGAAGACTTTAAGTCCATCTAGTTCAACCCATAGCCTAACATGTTGATCCAGAGGAAGGCAAAAAAAAACCCCATGTGGCAACACTAATCTCCACATTGGGGGAAAAAATTCCTTCCTGACTCCAGATACGGCAATCAGACTAATTCCCTGGATCAACGCCCTATCAAAGAATCTAGTATATATAACTGGTAATATTATAGTTTTCAAGAAAGGCATCCAGGCCCTTCTTAAATGTTAGTAGTGACTCACTCATTACAACATCATGTGGCAGAGAGTTCCATAGTCTCACTGCTCTTACAGTAAAGAATCCGCGTCTGTGATTATGATTAAACCTTCTTCCCTCCAGACGTAGAGGATGCCCCCCTTGTCCCAGTCTCAGGCCTAAGAGTAAAGAGATCATTAGAAAGGTCTCTGTACTGCCCCCTCATATATTTATACATTATTATAAGATCACCCCTAAGCCTTCGTTTTTCCAAGCTAAATAACCCCAAGTTTAATAACCTGTCTTGGTATTGCAGACCCCTTAGTCCTCTAATAACTTTTGTCGCTCTTCTCTGGACCCGCTCTAGTTCAGCTATGTCTTTCTTATACACCGGAGACCAGAATTGTACACAGTATTCTAAGTGTGGTCGCACTAGTGACTTGTATAGAGGTAAAATTATGTTCTCCTCATGAGCATCTATGCCTCTTTTAATACATCCCATTATTTTATTTGCCTTTGCAGCAGCTGCCTGACACTGGCCACTAAATGTGAGTTTGTCATCTACCCATACACCCAGGTCTTTTTCAGTGACAGTTTTGCCCAGTGTTTTACAATTAAGCACATAATTATACCTTTTGTTTCCTCTGCCCAAGTGCATGACTTTATATTTATCCCCATTAAAGCGCATTTGCCATTTAGCAGCCCAAGCTTCTAGTTTACATAAATCCTCCTGTAATATAAAATTGTCCTCCTCTGTATTGATTACCCTGCAGAGTTTAGTGTCATCTGCAAATATTGAGATTCTACTCTGTATGCCCCCTACAAGGTCATTAATAAATATATTAAATAGAAGCGGGCCCAACACTGACCCCTGTGGTACCCCACTGTTAACTGTGACCCATTCTGAGTGTGTTCCATTAATAACCACCCTTTGTTTCCTATCACTAAGCCAGTTCTTAACCCACTTACACATATTTTCCCCTATCCTCATTGCCCTCATTTTATGTATCAACCTTTTGTGTGGCACCGTATCAAAAGCTTTTGAAAAGTCCATATACACCACATCCACTGCATTTCCTTGGTCCAGTCCAGAACTTACTTCTTCATAGAAGCTTATTAGATTAGTTTGACAGGAACGGTCCCTTGTAAAACCATGTTGATAATGGGTCATGAGGTTATTTTTCTTCAGATACTCCAGTATAGCATCTCTTATAAAACCCTCTAGGATTTTACCCACAGTAGAGGTTAAGCTTACTGGCCTATAATTTCCAAGTTCAGTTTTTGTCCCCTTTTTGAATATTGGCACCACATTTGCTATAACGCCAGTCCTGTGGTACAGACCCTGTTATTATGGAATCTTTAAATATTAAAAATAATGGTCTATCTATGACAGTACTTAATTCCTGCAGCACTCTGGGGTGTATCCCATCTGGGCCCGGGGATTTGTCAATTTTAGTGATTTTTAGACGATGCCGTACTTGCTCTTGGGTTAAGCAGGTGACGTTTAATTGAGAATTTTTGTTATCACTGATCATATTGTCTGTCATGGAATTTTCTTGTGTAAATACTGTTGAAAAAAAGTCATTTAGCATATTTGCTTTTTCCTCATCCTCATCCACCATTTCACCCAGACTATTTTTAAAGGGGCCAACACCATCATTTTTTAGTTTCTTACTATTTATGTAGTTAAAAAATATTTTGGGATTCTTTTTACTTTCTCTGGCAATGAGTCTCTCTGTCTCAATCTTTGCTGCCTTGATTTGCTTTTTACAAATGTTATTTAATTTTCTGTATTTATTTAATGCTTCATCACTACCTACTTGCTTTAATTCCCTAAATGCTTTCTTTTTGTCACATATTGCACTTCTTACCGCTTTATTTAGCCATAGTGGTTTCCTCCTATTTCTAGCATGCTTATTCCCATAGGGTATATATTGTGCACAGGTCCTATTCAGGATGCTAATAAACATCTCCCATTTGTGTTGTGTACTTTTATGTCTCAGGACATCGTCCCAGTTTATTGCACTAAGATCATCTCTCAACCGTTGGAAATTTGCCTTCCTGAAGTTTAGTGTCCTTGTGGCCCCTCTACTACACGTCTTAGTAAAGGATACTTGAAAGCATATTAAGTTATGATCACTATTACCCAAGTGACCTCCAACCCGTATATTTGATATGCGGTCTGGCCTGTTGGTTAATATTAGGTCCAGCAGTGCCCCCCTTCTTGTTGGGTCCTGAACCAGTTGTGAAAGGTAATTGTCTCTTATAGTTTTCAAAAACTTATTACCTTTGCTGGAACTGCAGGTTTCTGATCCCCAATGTATTTCAGGGTAGTTGAAGTCCCCCATAATAATGACTTCTCCCTGAGTCGCTGCTTCATCTATTTGCTTTATGAGGATATTCTCCTCCACTTCCATTATTGTTGGGGACTTATAACAAACCCCTATCAGTAATTTATTATTTTTTCCCCCTCCCCTTATCTCCACCCACAGAGACTCTACATTTCCATTAGATTCACCTATATTATCACGCAGGATGGGTTTTAAGGATGATTTTACGTATAAACATACACCTCCTCCTCGCCTATTTGTACGGTCATTTCTGAACAGACAATAGCCCTGTAAATTAACAGCCCAGTCATGGCTCTCATCCAGCCAAGTCTCCGAAATCCCCACCATGTCATAATTATTTTCCAACAAAATCAATTCTAATTCCTCCATTTTGTTGGTGAGGCTTCTGGCATTAGTGAACATGCACTTTATGCATCTCTCTTTACCTCTATTCCTTCCTACTAGATTGACTGTTCTAACCCCACCCCCCATGCCACCCCCAATTTTATTACTTGTGCCCAGGTTACTGTTTACACTATCTTCCCCTCCTATACAATGAATACCCTCCCCCCCAATCCCTAGTTTAAACACTCCTCCAACCTTCTAGCCATTTTCTCCCCCAGCACAGCTGCACCCTCCCCATTGAGGTGCAGCCCGTCCCTAGCATAGAACCTGTAGCCAACAGAGAAGTCGGCCCAGTTCTCCAGGAACCCAAACCCCTCGTTCCTACACCAATTCCTGAGCCACTTATTTATCTCCCTAATCTCCCGTTGCCTCTCTGGTGTGGCACGTGGTACAGGCAGTATTTCAGAGAATACTACCTTGGAGGTCCTTGCCTTAAGCTTGCAGCCTAATTCCCTGAAATCATCTTTAAGGACCTTCCACCTACCTCTAACTTTGTCATTTGTGCCAATGTGCACCATGACCGCTGGGTCCTCACCAGCCCCTCCCAGTAATCTGTCAACCCGATCAGCGATGTGCCGGACTCGAGCGCCAGGTAGGCAGCACACTGTTCGACGATCCCTGTCTTTGTGACAGATTGCCCTATCTATTCCCCTAATAATTGAGTCCCCCACTACCAGCACCTGTCTGGCCTGCCCTACTCTCCTGTTTTCCCCCTTACTGGAGCAGACACTCCTCTGGCTTTCAGAGGTCATGCCCTGCTGCAGCAGTGCTATCCCTGAACTCACACCCCCCTCATCTGCCAACATAGCAAATTTATTGGGGTGTGCCAGATCAGGGCTAGCCTCCCTGGCACCCTTCCCTCTACCCCGCCTTCTAACTGTCACCCAGCTAGCTACCTCATGGTCCTGAGGCTCCATAGTACCATCCTCCCCCACATCTATCCCATTGAGCAGCTGTTCAGTGAGCAGCAGACTCCTTTCCATATTGTCTATGGATCTCAGCGTTGTCAGTCGTTCATTTAGATCCAGTATCTGGGCTTCCAAATGCACAACGTACTCACATCTCACACAGCAGTATGCACCCTCGGCCGGCTGGTCAAGGAATGCATACATGTGGCAAGATGTACACTGGATGGCATTGCCAATCATGGAGCTCATTTCCTAATGGGGATTGCACCAGACAGAAATGATAAGTAAAAAGAAATGCAAAGTATTAATAAAATACAACCAGCAATTCAGTAAGTCCTCCCTTCCAAACTCCCTTAATCCAAAGTCACTGAATCACAAGTCACACACTTACTTCTGTCGCACTTGCGCTCTGTCACACAAAGCTCGCGGTCACACTCGCTAGAGAATCAGATATAAAGAGTCTTTTTTTTTCTTTTTTCCCTTAGCAGCAAATCAGCCTGTATCTCAGTGCACTTCCAAAGGACTGGAAGCCCCAACCAGCTGCTTCTTATAAACCCTTAATTATGCACCCCCACCCTTAATTAACCCCTTGTAAGTATAGCTACACCACAGGTTTTAAGTGCAAGTAGTTAACCCTTTAACTTACAGGTAGTAAAATAGGAGTCTATACACTTGTAGAGAGAAAGAAAGTTAAGAAAGCCCAATAAAATTAATAAGGTAAAAAAAAAAAAAACAGTCAGCAATTCACACAGGTATTTGTTGCAGGATTCCCAAACACCTCCTCACTGAATCACAAGTCACACACTTACTTCTGTCGCACTTGCGCTCTGTCACACAAAGCTCGCGGTCACACTCGCTAGAGAATCAGATATAAAGAGTCTTTTTTTTTTTCTTTTTTCCCTTAGCAGCAAATCAGCCTGTATCTCAGTGCACTTCCAAAGGACTGGAAGCCCCAACCAGCTGCTTCTTATAAACCCTTAATTATGCACCCCCACCCTTAATTAACCCCTTGTAAGTATAGCTACACCACAGGTTTTAAGTGCAAGTAGTTAACCCTTTAACTTACAGGTAGTAAAATAGGAGTCTATACACTTGTAGAGAGAAAGAAAGTTAAGAAAGCCCAATAAAATTAATAAGGTGAAAAAAAAAAAACAGTCAGCAATTCACACAGGTATTTGTTGCAGGATTCCCAAACACCTCCTCACTGAATCACAAGTCACACACTTACTTCTGTCGCACTTGCGCTCTGTCACACAAAGCTCGCGGTCACACTCGCTAGAGAATCAGATATAAAGAGTCTTTTTTTTTTTCTTTTTTCCCTTAGCAGCAAATCAGCCTGTATCTCAGTATCTAAGTGCCACCTTCAGCAGCGCCTATGCTGTATGGTAAGAAGGATATATAGGGAAGCAGCTTTAGCTCCCCCTTCTGGCCTGGAGGCACTACTGTAGTGTTGTGGGTTGTGTGGGGAGTTAACCTTTTGTGGTGTTACTGTGGCACATGAACCCTGGGGTGCCACACACCCACCATAGATTGTGGGCATAGGGCAGCTACGGTCTCCCTGCGCTCACTCACAGCTTTCCTCAGGTCTGGAGACACTGCATCCAACACGCTGTGCTTGCGGATCGTGAGCACATACCTTTAGGGAAGATGCTGTTTTTCTGCCCACACTATTAATGATGACATCTTAATGACTTCACCACATTACTCCAACGGAGACATACTTATGAGCACTCTCAATATACCAGATATTCCATGGATGCTAATATTCAAGCACATCCAAGGGAGAATACCATATAGACAAAAAAAATGATGTTTTATCATCAGCTCCATCAACTTTTTCAAAAGTAGACAGAACTTAGTAAAAAGACATAAGCTACCATGGCTGAAGGGATTTACTATAATAATTTGTGCCACAAATGTTGTCCAGTCTTAATTCCTATATGTTTTTTTTCTGTTCTGGAAATGCTTACATTCACACAGTGTCATCAGCTGGCTAGACACATCCCTTTAACCCCTTCACGACCTGTGACGTCGTGGGACGTCATAGAAGTCGATGCGTTCCCGACCTGTGACGTCCCACGACGTCATGGCAGGATCGCGTTCCCGTGGCACCGGTGATCGGGGCCGGTGACATGTCACTGGTGCCGCGGGAACATGAGGACCTGTACTTTGTCCTGGGGGGGTGGCTTTTTCCCCCTCGTGGCTGAATTCGCTCTGATTGGCAGTTTAATCTGAACTACCAATCAGAGCGATTCTCCCCTCCAAATCTGATTGGATTTCTCCAATCAGGCTTGGAGGGGTGGGTGCGCGGGTGCCCTCCCCCTCCTCAGCCCCTCCGACACCAAAGTTAACCCCCCCACCCACCACCGGCACCGATCCCCTCTCAGCAGCATGCCGGCGCTGCTGCAGGCGCTGCTGTCTGGCGCCGGTGGGTGCCTAGTGCCCCGCAACCCGGATGCCCCGGGTGCCCTAGTGCCCCCTCCCCCCCGTGTCCCCTCTCACCCGTCCTCCGTCGTCCTCCGTGGTGCCGCGGCTCCTCGGTGTGGCGCTCCTCCTCTTCTCCCAGGCTCCTCCTCCTCACTGGAGGATCTTGAGAGAGAGGTAAGTATGTGTGTATGTGTATGTGTGCATGTTCATGGGTAGATGCATGGGTGCGTGCATGGGCGCATGGGTGCGTGCATGGGCGCCTGGGTGCGTGCATGGGCTCATGGGTGTGTGCATGGGCGCAAAGATGGATGGGTGCGTGGAGGGATAGGCGCATGGGTGTGTGCATGGATGGATGGACGCATGGGTGCGTGGATGGATGGGTGCGTGCATGGATGGTTGGACGCATGGGTGCGTGGATGGACGGACGCATGGGTGCGTGGATGGATGGGCGCATGGGTGTGTGCATGGGAGCATGGGTGCGTGCATGGGAGCGTGGGTGCAAAGATAGATGGGTGTGTGGATGGATAGGCGCATGGGTGCATGCATAGATGGATGAGCGCATGGGTGCGTGGATGGATGGGCGCATGGATGCGTGCATGGATGCGTGGATGGATGGGTGCATGTGTGTAACAAGGGATCAAGTGTCCTCTTGTTGTAGTCACTGGTGTCAGTCATGGTGCACTGTATGGCAATGATCTGCCATACCGTGCACCATGACTCTGACCCCAGAGACTACAACAAGAGGACGCTTGATCCCTTGTTGTAGTCTCTGGGGTCACAGTCATGAAGCACGGTACGGCAGATAATTGCCATACAGTGCACCATGACTGACCCCAGTGACTATAACAAAGGATCAAGTGTCCTCTTGTTGTAGTCTCTGGGGTCAGAGTCATGGTGCACGGTACGGCAGATAATTGCCATACAGTACTTCATGACTGTGACCCCAGAGACTACAACAAGGGATCAAGTGTCCTCATGTTGTATTCACTGGGGTCAGTCATGGTGCACTGTTTGGCAATGATCTGCCGTACCGTGCACCATGACTCTGACCCCAGAGACTACAACAAGAGGACACTTGATCCCTTGTTGTAGTCTCTGGGGTCACAGTTATGAAGCATGGTACGGCAGATAATTGCCATACAGTCTTTCATGACTGTGACCCCAGAGACTACAACAAAGGATCAAGTGTCCTCTTGTTGTAGTCACTGGTGTCAGTCATGGTGCACTGTATGGCAATGATCTGCCATACCGTGCACCATAACTCTGACCCCAGAGACTACAACAAGAGGACGCTTGATCCCTTGTAGTCTCTGGGGTCACAGTCATGAAGCACGGTACGGCAGATAATTGCCATACAGTACTTCATGACTGTGACCCCAGAGACTACAACAAAGGATCAAGTGTCCTCTTGTTGTAGTCACTGGTGTCAGTCATGGTGCACTGTATGGCAATGATCTGCCATACCGTGCACCATGACTCTGACCCCAGAGACTACAACAAGAGGACGCTTGACCCCTTGTTGTAGTCTCTGGGGTCACAGTCATGAAGCACGGTACGGCAGATAATTGCCATACAGTGCACCATGACTGACCCCAGTGACTATAACAAAGGATCAAGTGTCCTCTTGTTGTAGTCTCTGGGGTCAGAGTCATGGTGCACGGTACGGCAGATAATTGCCATACAGTACTTCATGACTGTGACCCCAGAGACTACAACAAGGGATCAAGTGTCCTCATGTTGTATTCACTGGGGTCAGTCATGGTGCACTGTTTGGCAATGATCTGCCGTACCGTGCACCATGACTCTGACCCCAGAGACTACAACAAGAGGACGCTTGATACCTTGTTGTAGTCTCTGGGGTCACAGCCATGAAGCACGGTACGGCAGATAATTGCCATACAGTACTTCATGACTGTGACCCCAGAGACTACAACAAAGGATCAAGTGTCCTCTTGTTGTAGTCACTGGTGTCAGCCATGGTGCACTGTATGGCAATGATCTGCCGTACCGTGCACCATGACTCTGACCCCAGAGACTACAACAAGAGGACGCTTGATCCCTTGCTGCAGTCTCTGGATGTAGCAGAGGTGATCGAGCGTCGTGGGACCTTCATTGTGGACTACGTCGGAGGCGATCGAGCGTTGTGGGACCTTCGTTGTGGACTACGTCGGATCTTTATAATAAAGATGGAGTCCGAATTTTGTTTGTGTTTTTTTTCAAATAAAAAGATTTTTCTCTGTGTGTATTTTCTGACTATTTACCAGAGATTCCTAATGGCGGGTCTAACATTGGCCCTATATTATGAATCTCGGGCTTAGTGCCAGCTGCCAATAAAAAGCTGGCATTAACCTCTTTATTACCCAGTTAGCCACCGGCACCAGGGCAACTGGAAGACCATGGGTACAGCGCCAGAAAATGGCGCTTCAATGAATGAGCCATTTTCTGGGGCGGCTGCAGGCTGCAATTCACAGCATGGGGGGCCCAGAACGCTTGGGCCTCACTATGCTGAGGATTCCAGCCCCCAGCTGCCTAGTTGTACCTGGCTGGACCAAAAATATGGTGGAGCCCCACGTAATTTTTTTTCTAGGATTAGTTCTAGAAATTAAAAAAAAAAATGGGCTTCGCTGTATTTTTGGTTCCAGCCAGGTATGACGAGGCAGCTGGGGGTGGGTGGCAGTTCGTAGCTGCCAAGTTGTACCTGGCTGGACCAAAAATATGGCGGAGTCCTATGTCATTTTTTTTCTAGAAATAATTCTAGAAATAAAAAAAAAATAGGCTTCGCTGTATTTTTGGTTCCAGCCAGGTATGACGAGGCAGCTGGGGGCTGGTGGCAGTCCGTAGCTGCCAAGTTGTACCTGGCTGGACCAAAAATATGGCGGAGCCCTATGTCATTTTTTTTCTAGAAATAATTCTAGAAATAAAAAAAAAATAGGCTTCGCTGTATTTTTGGTTCCAGCTAGGTATGACGAGGCAGCTGGGGGCTGGTGGCAGTCCGTAGCTGCCAAGTTGTACCTGGCTGGACCAAAAATATGGCGGAGCCCTATGTCATTTTTTTTCTAGAAATAATTCTAGAAATAAAAAAAAAAATAGGCTTTGCCGTATTTTTGGTTGCCAGCCAGGTACAACTTGGCAGCTAGGGGGCTGGAATCCTCAGCATGGAGAGACCCAAATGTTTTGGGTCCCCTATGCTGCGAATTGCAACTACTAGACTAGTATGTTTTTCACAAAAAGTTTCTTTATTCATTTATACGGCTCAATTTGTGAAGCACATGGGGGTTCAAAGTGCTCAATGTGCATCTAGATAGGTTCCTTCGGGGGTCTAGGTTCCAAAATGGGGTCACTTCTGGGGGAGCTCCAATGTTTAGGCACACAGGGGCTCTCCATACGCAACCTGGTGTTTGCCAACAATTGGAATTGTTAGCGGACACCAGGTCACGTATGGAGAGCCCCTGTGTGCCTAAACATTTGAACTCCCCCACAAGTGACCCCATTTTGGAAACTAGACCCCCCAAGGACCCTATCTGGATGCATAGTGAGCACTTTGAATCCCCAGGTGCTTCACAAACTGATCCGTAGTGAGGTAAAAATACTTTTTTTTCCACACAAATTTTCTTTTTTAATTTGTACGGATCAATTAGTGAAGCACCTGGGGTTGAAAGTGCTCACTATGCATCTAGATATGTTCCCTGGGGGGTCTAGTTTCCAAAATGGGATCACTTGGGGGGGAGCTCAAATGTTTAGGCACACAGGGGCTCTCCATATGCGACCTGGTGTCCGCTAACAATTCCAATTGTTGGCAAACACCAGGTTGCGTATGTAGAGCCCCTGTGTGCCTAAACATTGGTGCTCCCCCACAAGTGACCCCATTTTGGAAACTAGACCCCCCAGGGAACATATCTAGATGCATAGTGAGCACTTTGAATCCCCAGCTGCTTCACAAACTGATCCGTAATGAGGTAAAAATACTTTTTTTTCCACACAAATTTTCTTTTTTAATTTGTACGGATCAATTTGTGAAGCACCTGGGGTTGAAAGTGCTCACTATGCATCTAGATATGTTCCCTGGGGGGTCTAGTTTCCAAAATGGGGTCACTTGCGGGGGAGCTCAAATGTTTAGGCACACAGGGGCTCTCCATACGCGACCTGGTGTCCTCTAACAATTCCAATTGTTGGCAAACACCAGGTTGCGTATGGAGAGCCCCTGTGTGCCTAAACATTGGAGCTCCCCCACAAGTGACCCCATTTTGGAAACTAGACCCCCCAGGGAACATATCTAGATGCATAGTGAGCACTTTGAATACCCAGGTGCTTCACAAACTGATTCGTAATGAGGTAAAAATACTTTTTTTTCCACACAAATTATCTTTTTTAATTTTTACGGATCAATTTGTGAAGCACCTGGGGGTTCAAAGTGCTCACAATGCATCTAGATATGTTCCCTTGGGGGTCTAGTTTCCAAAATGGGGTCACTTGTGGGGGAGCCCCAATGTTTAGGCACACAGGGGCTCTCCAAATGCGACATGGTGTCCGCTAACAATTTGAGGTGATTTTTCATTCAAATTGTTAGCGGACACCATGTCGCGTTTGGAGAGCCCCTGTGTGCCTAAGCTTTGGAGCTCCCCCGCAAGTGACCCCATTTTGGAAACTAGACCCCCCAGGGAACTTATCTAGATGGGTGGTGACCATATTGAACCCCCAGGTTCTTCACAAATTAATCCATAAAAATGAAAAAAAAAAATTTTGTGGAAAAAAAAGTATTTTTTAATTTTTACGGATCAATTTGTGAAGCACCTGGGGGTTGAAAGTGCTCACAATGCATCTAGGTATGTTCCCTGGGGGTCTAGTTTCCAAAATGGGGTCACTTGTGGGGGAGCCCCAATGTTTAGGCACACAGGTGCTCTGCAAATGCGACATGGTCTCCGCTAACAATTTAGGCTGATTTTCCATTCAAATTGTTAGCGGACACCATGTTGCGTTTGGTGAGGACCTATGTGCCTAAACTTTGGAGCTCCCCCACAAGTGACCCCATTTTGGAAACTAGACCCCCCAGGGAACTTATCTAGATGGGTGGTGAGCATTTTTAACCCCCACATGCTTTACAAATTGATCTGTGAATATGGAAAAAGTACTTTTTCTTCACAAAAATGTTCTTTTAGCCTCAATTCTTTCATTTTCGCATGGGTAACAGGATAAAATTCATCCTAAAATTTGTTGGGCAATTTCTCCTGAGTACACCGATGCCTCATATGTGGTCATAAACCACTGTTTTGACGCGCGGCAGGGCTTAGAAGTGAAGGAGCGCCATTTCACTTTTTGAATGGAAAATTAGCTCCAAAAGTGAAATTGCGCTCTTTCCCTTCAGAGCCCTGCCGTGCGCCCAAACCGTGGTTTATGATCACATATGAGGTATCGATATACTCAGGAGAAATTGCCCAACAAATTTTAGGATCCATTTTATGCTGTTGCCTATGTGAAAATGAAAAAATTGAGGCTAAAAGAACATTTTTGTTAGAAAAATTAAAATATCCATTTTTTTGTTTCCAATTTGCTTAGTTCCTGTGAAGCACCTGAAGGGTTAATATTCTTCTTGAATGTAGTTTTGAGTAGCTTGAGGGGTGCAGTTTTTGGAATGGTGTCACTTTTGGGTGTTTTCCGTCATGTACACCCCTCAAAAAGACTTCAAATGTGACGGGGTCACAAAAAAAATGGTTTTGTAAATTTTGGTGGAAAAATGAAAAATTGCTCATGAACTTTGAACCCTTACAACTTCCTAACAAAATTTTTTTTTTTTCCAAAATTGTGCTGATGTAAAGTAGACATGTGGGAAATATTATTTCATAACTATTTTGTGTCACATAACTCTCTGGTTTACCAGAAGAAAAATTCTAAATTTGAAAATTGCAAAATTTTCAAAATTTTTGCCATATTTTTGATTTTTTCACAAATAAACGCAAAAACTATCGACCTAAATTTAATACTAACATGAAGCCCAATATGTCACGAAAAAACAATCTCAGAATCACTAGGATCCGTTGAAGCGTTCCCGAGTTATAACCTCATAAAGGGACACTGGTCAGAATTGCAAAAAATGGCCAGGTCAGGAAGGTCAAAATAGGCTGGGTCATGAAGGGGTTAAAGATACTATAAACTGAATATTGTGTAGTCAGAAGACGATCGGTATAAACCTCCTTTGTTTTGTGAGTCATCTTTTGATCACTCTAATAAGCTGTTAGCGAGCCAAGAGTCATCCATTGCTTTTTCTCAGGGCAACCGGCTCAATTAAGCCCTTATAGACCACCTATACTTTTCTATATTGTACGTCTTATTATATGTACTTTGTGTGGTAAAGGCCTTTAGTGTTACAGGATCTACGTAGTTTAGTAAAATAATTGAATACAATTGGATATAGTGCATAAAAAAAGTATTGAAGTGTTACAACTCATATTAAACATAATTAGACATTTTTTTTTACAATAGTATGGTATACAAATCTCTACAAACTGATTAATGTTCCTTATAGCAAAATTTATTTTAAAAAATACATAAACTTGTCACACATTGGCCCTTAATATATAAAAAATGTGACGGGAGTGCCAATTTTAAAGGGATTTTTGCTTTGTAATATGAAGACATCATGCTTCAATGGATTTCAGCAATGTGTCTCATCACACTGTGTTTGTTTTAGGTTCAGGGCAGGGCAAATCATTGCTGGACTAGATTAGACAAAGGTCAGCTAGTCCGATATGCCCCATGCTGTGGTTATCAGATCACTGCGTAAATACATTGTATATACAGAGCCTAATGTAGGCGGGCACAACTTTCTCAACTATGCTGGATTGCTAAATCTAAAAACTCTGACTGTCAAAACTGCTGCACCCAGTAATCCAAGTGATACATTGCTGTATTCAGGGAATCTTTGCCTATGATATGCTGCCTTTAGATAAGTGAATGGGGTTGTCCACTTCTAGGATAAGCACTTCTCCTTCCACATGTCTCCCAAAGGTAAAATAAAAAAGCTTGTACCCACCTCCCGTGCAGGCGCTGTTTTAGCAGTGTCGGTAATTGCATTCCCGGGGCTCACTTGACATTTGGACGTCACGTGAGCTTGTGTTCAATCACCGCCGATTTCTCTCTCCCCGCTTTCAGACCAATTACCGTATATACTCGTGTATAAGCCGAGTTTTTCAGCACAAAAAATGTGCTGAAAAGTCCCCCCCCTCGGCTTATGCACGAGTCATATACATCGGTATACAGATGCCCCCCCCATCAGTGGTATACAGGGCCCCTCCTTGCTGCCGCACACCTGTAAAGTAATAGATCTTTATACTTATCCCTGTCGCCGCTCTGACAACCGCGCTCCTCCGGGTCTTCATGCTTCTTCATGCTTCCTCCTCCGGCGCACAGGCAATGACGTCATTGCCTGCGCCTGCTGGTCACAAGCAGGAAGAAGCATGAAGACCCGGTGGAGCACGGTTTTCAGAGTGGCAACAGGGATAAGTATAATGATCGATTACTTTACAGGTGTGCGGCAGCAAGGGGGGGCCCTGTATACCACTGATGGGGGGGGGGGGGGGCGCCTGTATATACCACTGGGGCCTGTATATACCACTGGGGCCTGTATACCACTGGGGCCTGTATACCACTGGGGCTGCTGTGTATACTGCTGGGTCCTGTATATACCACTGGGGAGGCTGCTGTATACCACTGGGGCTGCTGTATATACTGCTGGGGCCTGTATATACCACTGGGGAGGCTGCTGTAATACTGCTGGGGCCTGTATATACCACTGGGGAGGCTGCTGTATACCACTGGGGCTGCTGTATATACTGCTGGGGCCTGTATATACCACTGGGGAGGCTGCTGTATACCACTGGGGCTGCTGTATATACTGCTGGGGTCTGTATATACCACTGGGGAGGCTGCTGTAATACTGCTGGGGCCTGTATATACCACTGGGGAGGCTGCTGTATACCACTGGGGCTGCTGTATATACTGCTGGGGCTTGTATATACCACTGGGGAGGCTGCTGTATACTACCAATGGGGAGGCTGTATACCACTGGGGGGGCCTGTATACCACACTGCTGGGGCTGTATACCTGTGCTGGGTTCCACCCTCGGCTTATACACGAGTCAATATGTTTTCCCAGGTTTCGGGCGCAAAAGTAGGGGGGTCGGCTTATACAGGGGTCGGCTTATACACGACTATATACGGTAATTAATCAGCAGGAAGTAAGAGCTCCAGCTGCTGCTCCCTTCAATTAATCGATGCATTTATCTAAAGGCGGGGAGAGAGAAGCCGGTGGTAATTTTTCAGGGGGCTCACGTGACGTCCAAATGTCAAGTGAGCCCCGGTAATGCGATTACTGTCACTGCTAGAACAGCGCCAGCATAGGAGGTGAGTACAGGCTTCTTTATTTTACCTTTGGGAGACATGTGGAAGGAGAAGTGCTTATCCTTATAGTGGACAAACCATTTAAATAAAAGCAAATGATTTTAAGTAAAAGTCTCTTTATTCAGATGGATACTGAAACTTTACCTCTTATATATTCTGTATACACAGCCCAATTAAAGCAGTTTTTCCTAAAGTTCTGTCATGAACTCGTAAAAATGTTGCAAGTTGTTTGTGCAGACATTTTTTGACCTTTCTTGTTTTTACGCCTGACTCCAACAATTATTTTTTGAAAAATGGCCCTGACAAATTCCTTATAATTAACACGTAACATACAGCAGTCATGTACGGCAGTGGAGTATTCTTAAAAGAAAGCCATACCTTTTATCATCTTTATGACATATGACATACGGTTCCATCATATGTCATGGCACTGATTTTGATGCCAGCTTGCATGCCAAGCCCACATCTTTCCTTGCAGGTGATGACTGAATTAATTATTCAGCCATTATCTACTTCTAACAGCCGCTGGTGAAGTGGAGCTCTGCCTCCGGCTAAGGAGACTACTGTAATAAGTAAAAAAATGTTTGGAAAAATAAGAAAAATGTAAAAGTTTAAATTACCCCCCCACTTTTGCCCCATTAAAAATAAATCAATTAAAAAATACACATATTTGATATTGCTGCATAAAAGTCCGACCTATCAAAATATTAAATAAATTATTTCTGATCCGTAAACGGTGTAACAAGTAAAAAAAAAATCTACATGTCAGAATTCCATTTTTTGGGCTGCCGCAACATTGCAATAAGATTCAATTTAGGATGATCAAAACTTTATATCTATCCCAAAATCGTATCGCTAAAAATGTCAGCTCAGGGTGCGAAAACACAAGACCACACAGAGACCCATATCCAAAAATTTAAATTTGTAATTGTACTGAACTGGAGAATCATATTGCCATGTTATTTTAACCATAGATTGTACATGATAAATAATATTAATAAAAAAAAGGTTGTGAAATTGTACTCTTTTTTTCAACTTAAATGCACTTGGAATTTCTTTTCCACTTTCCAGAGCATCACATGAAAAATTGAATGGTGTCATTCAAAAGTAGAACTCGACCCACGAAAAACAAGCTTCATTCCACTATGTGGATAAAAAAAAAAAGTTATGCCTCTTTGAAGTAAATTAGAAGAAAACAAAGAAATGGTATATAGCCCAGTTATGAAGGGTTTAAATAAATTTAGTGCATCTTACACCAAAGGTTCCCTTTTTAGCCTTTCTTAAAGGGAATTTTTCAGCAGGTTTTCGCTATGTAAATTTGGACAGTATGCTGCAGGGGTTAAAAAACAAAAATGATCTTTGCCTCTCCTGACAACGTCGGGTTGGCTCCAGGTTTTTCATGGGTCCTGGCCAAAACAGTCTCAGTGGCCCCTTTAACACATACCATGACTCATTAATATAATATAGAAGCTGCGGATTGTGTATATATGATATAAACAAGGGTAGGCTGTACATATAAAATTGAGGCTGTGCAGGGCTGTATACCGTATATACTCGTGTATAAGCCGACCCGTGTATAAGCCGACCCCCCTACTTTTGCCCCCAAAAACTGGGAAAACTTATTGACTCGCGTATAAGCCGAGGGTGGACTCCAGCACAGGTATACAACCCCCAGCAGTGAGGTATACAGCAGCCTCCCCAGTGGTAGTATACAGCAGCAGCCCCAGTGGTAGTATACAGCAGCCCCAGAGGTATATGCAGCCCCAGAGGTATATGCAGCCCCAGCCCCATATGCAGCCCCATATGCAGCCCCAGAGGTATATGCAGCCCCATAGGTATATGCAGCCCCATATGCAGCCCCAGAGGTATATGCAGCCCCATATGCAGCCCCAGAGGTATATGCAGCCCCATAGGTATATGCAGCCCCATATGCAGCCCCAGAGGTATATGCAGCCCCATATGCAGCCCCAGAGGTATATGCAGCCCCATATGCAGCCCCAGAGGTATATGCAGCCCCAGGGGTATATGCAGCCCCAGGGGTATATGCAGCCCCATATGCAGCCCCAGGGGTATATGCAGCCCCAGAGGTATATGCAGCCCCATATGCAGCCCCAGAGGTATATGCAGCCCCATATGCAGCCCCAGAGGTATATGCAGCCCCAGAGGTATATACAGCAGCCCTAGTGGTGTATACAGCAGCCCCAGTGGTAGTATACAGCAGCCCTTAGGTAGTATACAGCAGCCCCAGTGCTGTATACAGCAGCAGCCCCAGGGCTGTATACAGCCGCAGCCCCAGGGCTGTATACAGCCGCAGCCCCAGGGCTGTATACAGCCGCAGCCCCAGGGCTGTATACAGCCGCAGCCCCAGGGCTGTATACAGGCCCCCCATCAAGCTCCAGGGCTCCCCCCCCTTGCGCGGCAGCCTGTAAAGGAAAATCATACTTGCCAGTGTCCTGTCGCGCCGTCCTCCGCAGCTGCCGACATGACGATCCCGGGCTTCATTCAGCATCTTCCGGCTTCCGACTTCCTGTAGTCGCGGGCAATGACGTCATTGCCCGCGACTAAAGGAATGCGGAAGACGCTGAATGAAGCCCGGGATCGTCATGTCGGCAGCTGCGGACGGCGCGACAGGACACTGGCAAGTATGATTTTCCTTTACAGGCTGCCGCGCAAGGGGGGGCCCTGGAGCTTGATGGGGGGGGCCTGTATACCTCCGGGGCTGCTGCAGTATATATACATATATGATGTATATATATGTATATATACTGTATACTCGCGTATAAGCCGAGGGGGGACTTTTCAGCCCAAATTTTGGGCTGAAAAAGTCGGCTTATACGCGAGTATATACGGTATATTATCCAGAGGCTGCTGCTGGGCTGTATATATTATTTGGAGGCTGTGGCAGTACAGTTGCATCTACAAATAATATATAAAGGCCAGCACAGCCTCAAAATAATATATATAACCCAGCAAATCCTCCAAATAATATGTATAGCCCAGCACAGCCTCCAAATAACATATATAGCCCATCACATCCTCCAAGTAATATATATAGCCCAGCATAGCCTCCAAATAACAAATATAGCCCAGCACAGCTTCCAGGTAATATATACAGCCCAGCACAGCCTAAAATAATGTATACAGGCCATCACAACCTCCAAATAATATATATAGCCCAGCACATCCTCCAAATAATATATAGAGCTCAGCATATCCTCCAGGTATTATATACAGCCCAGCACATCCTACAGGTAATATATATAACCCCAACAATTCATACTGCTCTCACCCATATGTGGTCTCCCTTTTCCACACTGCTCCCCTTATATGTGGCCAACTTGTTTCATACTACTTCTACTTTCATGTGGCCCCCCAATTCATACTGCCTCTCTCCCTATATGGCCCCCTGATTCATACTGATTCTCCCTCAACATTGCCCCCTGATTGATACTGCTTCTGAAAAGCCACCCACGGGTGTGGGGTACTCGAAGCTGGGCTAACAGTTCTGCTGGTGAGTCACAGGGCTCCGTGACCCTGGTGGTGTCAATAAAAGTTCGGGAAATACGGGTTTATGGTTGGTTGTCATGACGGCTATTGATGGCTGACGCTGCAGTGCGGGACCCCTGGGGACGATGGGATGGCAGCTGTGGTGGTTTCACTCCTCACGGGTGGAGCTTTTCCCCAGGACAACCGGTAAAGTCTATGGTGGTGGTAGGCCGTTGGGCATGCAGGACTGAGGGCGCCGAGTAACCGACAGACACACAACTTTTAGTCTCCATTACCTTTACTGGTAGTTGCAGGTAAAAGCCAGGATACTGTCCACAGGTGATGTTGTGAATCTGGGTGGCCTGCAAGAAAGTCCGGGATCTACTCGCCAGATGAGTTCTGAAGCTACTCCTTGCTGGTCCTGGCTGTCTGTAGCTAAGCTGCGACCCTCTCCTCCTGTTTGTCAGTCTCTCACTTATATGGCAGGCTGCTCGAGCCCTTCCCAGGTACCACTCCTCTGGTTACTGTCTCTGAGCTATCCGATGCTGCTTTGCCTCCTGGGCTTTGTGGTGGCTGGAAGACTTGGAATCTCCCACCCTCCGGTTTTGGCTGCTGGGCCTGGAATACCTTCACAACCTCGGACTCCTGTGTCCGTTTCTGGCGCCCTGCACTGGGGTTAGCCCGACAACTGGCTCCTCTCCCCAGGCCTGCTTCTCTCCTTCCTCAGTCCCTATCCTACGGGTTCCTCACGCTTGCTAGTTTCTGCCCCAGGACGAGCCTTACTCTGCTCCAGTCCACAGGACGTCTTCACAGTCCTCCTAGGAACTGAACTCCCTAACCCCGCCCCCAGGCCTGAATTTATAGGGGAGCTCCCCGTTCAGGTCTGGAGTCAGGAAAGTGTTGCATGCTGTGGGCTTACCTGGTATGGATACCCCTTCTTGCTTCCAAGCACGGCATCACTCCCCGAGGGAGGCAATGCCATTGTGGCAACCGGACTCTGCAGTGCCACACTTCTCCCTCCATGTGGCCCCCCCGATTCATACTATTTCTTCAACATGTGCCTCCCCTCATTCATACTGTTTCTCCACCCATATGGTCCCCCCCAATTCATACTGCTTCTCGCCATGTGGTCCCTACTGATTCATACTGCTTTTCCCTCCATGTGCCCCCCCATTTATACTGTTTATCCCCCATGTGGCCCCAATTCATACTGCTTCTCCCCTCATGTGGGCCCCCTGATTCATACTGTTTCTTCCCCCATATGGCCCCTCTGATTCATACTTATCCCCCATGTGCCCCCCAATTCTTACTGCTTCTCCCCACATGTGACCCCCGATTCACACTACTTTTCCTCCCATGTGCCCCCTTCATCCCGTTCATACTGCATTCAGACCCCTTTAAATTGTTCACTCTTTGTTTCATTGCAGCCATTTCGTTAATTCAAAAAGTTCATTTTTTTCTCATTAATGTACACTCTGCACCCCATCTTAACAGAAGAAAACCAGAAATGTAGATATTTGTGCACATTTATTAAAAAAGAAAAATTTAAATATCACATTGTCATAAGTATTCAATCCCTTTTCTCAGTATTGAATAGAAGCACCCTTTTGAGTTAGTACAGCCATAAATCTTCTTGGGAATGATGCAACACGTTTTTCACACCTGGATTTGGGGATCCTCTGTCATTCTTCCTTGCAGATCCTCTCTAGTTCTGTCAGGTTGGATGGTGAACATTGGTGGACAGCCATTTTCAGATCTCCAGAGATGCTCAATTGGGTTTAGGTCAGGGCTCTGGCAGGGCCAGTCAAGAATTCTGTGTGCTTAGGGTCATTGTCTTGTTGGAAGGTGAACCTTTGGCCAAGTCTGAGGTCCAGAGCACTCTGGAAGAGGTTTTCATCCAGGATATCTTTGTATTTAGCTGCATTCATGTTTCCTTCAATTGCAACCAGTCGTCCTGTCTCTGCAGCTGAAAAACACCCTCATAGCATGACGCTGCCACCACCACGTTTCACTAATGGGATTGTATTGGGCTGGTAATGAGCAGTGCCTGGTTTTCTCCAGAATTATCACCATAAAGTTCTACTTCATCTCATGGGACCAGAGAATCTTATTTCTATTAGTCTGTGAGTCCTTCATATGTTTTTTTGCAAACTCTATGCAGGCTTTCATATGTCTTGCACTGAGGAGAGGCTTCCGTCGGACCACTCTGCCATTAAGACCCGACTGGTGGAGGGCTGCAGTGATAGTTGAGTTTGTGGAACTTTCTCCCATCTCCCTACTGCATCTCTGGAGCTCAGCCACAGTGATCTTGGGGTTCTTCTTTACCTCTCTCGCCAAGGCTCCTCTTCCACGATTGCTCAGTTTAGCTTGACAGCCAGGTCTAGGAAGACTTCCGGTGGTCTCAAACTTCTATGTAAGGATTATCGAGGCCATTGTGCTCTTAGGAACCTTGAGTACTACAGAAATTCTTTTGTAACCTTCACCAGATCTGTGCCTTGTGTGAGGTAGCAACCGGGGAACCCGCTTGCAAAACGACAACAATACGTGTTTATAAGTTAACCAATGTGTACCCGTTTATTTTCACATATTAACAACATAACCCGGGTAGCATGTTGGACACATATCACATTGCATATAAACACTTTACATAAACACATCATACATTACATAAAACATTGCACATATACATTCACAGTAACCCGGGACCTGTAACCACGACTCTCTGTCCCCATTGGAGCTCTACTAACAGCTCCCGTGGTGGCTACGGCCTCCGGCCTACTTACACATCTTACAGTACCTTTATAATAAATACATTTGATATACTTCGATAATGACCCTTCCGGGTTCATAACAGGGATTGGCAAACCCTAGTAACCCGTGGCTGCGGCCTCAGGCCTAACCCCGCGTTACCCAGTACGGGAGCCCTTCTAACCCCTGCTTCTGACCTTCGTTACATACGCCTCAACGGGCCCTGTGGGTCCCAATGGCGGTACCTGCCGCCTGGCTTTAGTCCCCCAGCATGATGATATACATTCACCCCTAGTCAGGAATCCTGCCTGACCGGGTCCTTACATACCGTATGTGATCCATCATTCAAACGTCCATGGATCACACACCTGCTCACAGCCCACATCCATGGACTGTGGCCCCTCCATGGCCCATTACAGGGATTGGCAAACCATAGGAGACGGGAACCTCTACATCCGTTACCTACTGGAGCCCTCTTACCCCTGTCTCTGGCACCACAGGCACACTCACCCCATTAGAGGTCGTGGTTGAGGGACGGGTACCCTCTGCAAGCAGCAGGGCAAGCCTCCCTCTCGTCCCAAGGACGGAACGCCTCCAACATCATCCATACCAGCTGGGTCACTGTCTCTCCACATTATTATACATGGGTCTTACATAGGTCATCATCTCTCATTCAGGGCCATTACTTACGCCCTCATACACATAGTTCATCGGGTCCCTTAACTGAGTACTCTGACTCGGACCCAAAGGCGGTCTATGCCCGCCTGGCACACTACATACAATTGCCTCCACGGGCTACATACATTCCGGTTCATCAGGACCTTTAACGGACTCCACTGAGTCGGTCCCAAGGGCGGTCTATACTCGCCTAACATGATTTACACACTAGGTACACAGTTCACACTATCGCTCGGGAACTGCTTTCTTACCGGGCACGGATCCGGGTCTCGCTACCTGGGTCACAGGTTCCACCAGGCATCCCCACAGGCTCCTTTCCCGGGCGTGTTTCACCCCACGCCCGGTCTAGCGTCCACGGGTCAACCATGGCTTCCCCCTCTAGGTGCGGACACGACCACGGACCTCGGCACCGGCATGGAGCTAGCATGCTCCCATCATGTCATGCACACAGAGCCTTGGACTGCTCTGCACTCAGGCTGGTCTCAGCTTCCATCTCAATCACTCTCAGCTTCCAGGATCAAGCTCAGCCTCCAGAATGAATGAATCTCACAATCACTCAGGTGGCCGGCTCTTATCGTGCCAGCCACTCCCACCTGGACACACCCCCTCAGCTGCTAATCATCAGTTTCCACACAGCTCAGGTTAACTCCCTGTGTTCCGGGTTGTCAGCACTCACTCATCACATCCTATTCCTCATGGACTCCTCTCACTCTCACTGCCGCTCATTAGGCTCATGAACTCATTGTGTTCAGGTTGGTTCACACAGTATTATCATCACAGGAAAACCGGCCAGTGTGCACAGGATCATCCTCTGATCCTACATGTGATGTACCCCGGCCATGAGGATCATGCCGGCGGTGCCTCACATACCCCCCTCCTTGTTTACACCCGTGGGTAGGGGTTAAACACACGGCCCTGACAAGTCGGGTGACAGCGTCGCTCCTGGCTTGTGAATAAGGGTCACACACACTGCCGGCTTGTACACCTAGGACACCGGTAAACCGTGTCCTAACCTCCCCCCTCCTTGTTCAGACCAGTGGGGGATGAACACACTGCCATAGGAGCCGGGCCACCACACAACACCTTGTGGCACCGCTCTCGGTTTGTATACCTGTGACTCCTGTCCAACCTCCCCCCTCCTTGCTTAAACCAGCAGGGGCAAACACAGTTCATAGAATCCGGATGTGGCGTTGTCTTGGCAACTTCGTGACCCCTCGGGCCACCGGAACCTTGATCACGCCGACTTTGACTTCGGGACCCCTAGGGCCGCCCGATACTTTGAGTACGACGTCTTCGTGACCTCGCCAGGTCACCGGCCAGATGCTAGGGTGCGTCGTGCGGTCGCCCATAGCAACCAAGTCCATATAAAGTGCATCAACAGAATTGTCCATATAAGGTGCTCCGGCACCACAGCCCTCGGCTGTACCAACCCCCCTTTGTAACTGGGGTGCATTCCTCACCGGGCAACCTTGCCCGCATTCTCCACCATATGTGAGGTAGCAACCGGGGAACCCGCTTGCAAAACGACAACAATACGTGTTTATAAGTTAACCAATGTGTACCCGTTTATTTTCACATATTAACAACATAACCCGGGTAGCATGTTGGACACATATCACATTGCATATAAACACTTTACATAAACACATCATACATTACATAAAACATTGCACATATACATTCACAGTAACCCGGGACCTGTAACCACGACTCTCTGTCCCCATTGGAGCTCTACTAACAGCTCCCGTGGTGGCTACGGCCTCCGGCCTACTTACACATCTTACAGTACCTTTATAATAAATACATTTGATATACTTCGATGATGACCCTTCCGGGTTCATAACAGGGATTGGCAAACCCTAGTAACCCGTGGCTGCGGCCTCAGGCCTAACCCCGCGTTACCCAGTACGGGAGCCCTTCTAACCCCTGCTTCTGACCTTCGTTACATACGCCTCAACGGGCCCTGTGGGTCCCAATGGCGGTACCTGCCGCCTGGCTTTAGTCCCCCAGCATGATGATATACATTCACCCCTAGTCAGGAATCCTGCCTGACCGGGTCCTTACATACCGTATGTGATCCATCATTCAAACGTCCATGGATCACACACCTGCTCACAGCCCACATCCATGGACTGTGGCCCCTCCATGGCCCATTACAGGGATTGGCAAACCATAGGAGACGGGAACCTCTACATCCGTTACCTACTGGAGCCCTCTTACCCCTGTCTCTGGCACCACAGGCACACTCACCCCATTAGAGGTCGTGGTTGAGGGACGGGTACCCTCTGCAAGCAGCAGGGCAAGCCTCCCTCTCGTCCCAAGGACGGAACGCCTCCAACATCATCCATACCAGCTGGGTCACTGTCTCTCCACATTATTATACATGGGTCTTACATAGGTCATCATCTCTCATTCAGGGCCATTACTTACGCCCTCATACACATAGTTCATCGGGTCCCTTAACTGAGTACTCTGACTCGGACCCAAAGGCGGTCTATGCCCGCCTGGCACACTACATACAATTGCCTCCACGGGCTACATACATTCCGGTTCATCAGGACCTTTAACGGACTCCACTGAGTCGG
>JARQOC010000002.1:656804650-656921024 GCA_033576535.1 Allobates femoralis | reverse complement strand
CCAGAAGGTCAGGAGACTGTTGCATGGAGCCGGCGGAAGGTAAAGTATCCTCTGGGAGGATTTTTTTTTTCACATACTGAAGTGGAGAGGACATAGGGGAGGATGGGGGGTAGGATAGAGGAGAGGGAGAGCAGAGATAGAGAGGGACAGACAGGGAGAGACAGGGACAGATAGAGAAGATGCAGGGACAGGCAGAGAGAACAGGATCCACACGGATCCTGAATAGCATCGGATCGGATTTGCCATCCAAGTGCAGGGATCTGTGTGGATCCGTGGCTGCCCGTGGGATCCCCACGGACAGCCACAAATCGTGATGTGAACTCGGCCTTACTTTTTGTGTGTGTGTGTGTCAGCCAGTACCAATGAGATACCAATATTTTTTTTTAGTCTATTACTATATATGCACAATACATTTTTTTTGTTAAAAATAAAAATACTTTTGTGTCCCCATATTCTGGGATACAAAACCTTTTTTATTTGTCTCTTGCCAGAGCTTATTTTCGTAGGCAAGTTATAGTTTTTGCCTTTTTCTTCAAACTTTTGCCAAACAAATGACAAAGAAACAGCAATTCTGACTTTTTTTCTGGTGTTTATGTGGTGCCCCACTGGTCAGGGGTCACAGTTGGGGTAATGCACCCATAAAGGAGTGTGTAGTTATCCCTGTCAAAGTGGGAATGCAAGGTTTGTAGGAGGCTCCCACCCCGGCACTCCCACACTTGAACCTAGGCAAATGGTTGGAGCCCAGTCCCTTGGGGGAGGGTTAGGGGAGAAGGGAGGTAGAAAAATGGGGAGTTCTAGTTTGCCTGGAGGAGAAGAGGGAAAGGGAGCCTTGAGAAAGGAAAGGGGTCTCCGAGGGAGGGGGCCTGAGAGAAGAAAAGGCAACTCAGGAACAGAGAGAGGGAACCCCCATACCGGAGCACCCATACTCTGGGGAAACCCTGGTCCACCATGGGGAACCAGCTCTGAGGAAGCGGTGCAGGGAGTCTAGCCCCTGAGCCGCCAATACCGGCCGTCACAGGTCGGTCTACTGGCCCCCACACCCTTTCCATACAGCACTGCCACACCAGGATTGCCCACCTAAAGTTCGAGGACCCCTTCTTAAGAGCTGGGAAGCACGAGAACCATCAGCACCTCAATGGGCCTGGTTGTAAGGGGGTAGTGCAAGGACAGGAATCAGCAGCAGGACCTGGGATAGTCAAGAGAAGGCATACCACGGGAGACTCCGAGAGACCTTGCATCCCGCTGTGACTACCCGGCCAGCTACCTCATTCAAAAGACTGTTTTCCACTGTGAACTGCATTGTTATCAGAACTGTTCCAGTAAAGTTCCCGGGTAGAGTGACAGAGTCTCCGTGTGTTTGTTCTATTACTACATTGCTGAAAATCTACTTTTACAGACTGCATCTACATCATCGGTGCACTCCTGCCCCAGAGGCCCAGCTCCACCTGCAGGGAGCTGTTCCATCAAAGCTGTAGTACCATCGCTCTCCGGAGGTCTGAAGCGCGCTGGTGTCCCATCACCACAATCTGCAGGTGGCGTCACAACAAACTATTCCTATTTTAATTCCCCCTTTTTAAGCTGACCACCAGGGCCACGGGTCTGGGCAGGCCACCAGTGATATCCCAACCGCAGCTGAGGGAACAGATACCCGAGTCCACATAACCCTGGGGTGTGTCATTTACAAGGTGAGATAAACAGCATACTCTTTTTATAGTATGGATTGTTACGGACATGTTGATGCCAAATATTTAGTTTATTTACATGTTCTATATTTGTATGTATGACAAATTGTAGGAAAACATTTTTTTTGTTTCTTTTGCTAAGCATGAAAACGCCAGGCCACGTTTGCTTGTGCTACTGTGAGCAGCCTGCGTGGTCTAAATGTGCTACAATGACCTGCAGCATCTCCAGTCTCAATGAGCACATCTGGGTTGTCATTGGTTGGCAATTGCAAAGAGAGCTGCCAGCTGCGGATCTTGATGATTTACGTGTCTATCTACATTCAGCATAGCAGAACAGTCCTCAGACAAACATTAATAACCTCAATGATAGCAGCCAAGGAGTGAGGTGTATGCAGGTAGAACTGGCAGCATTCTCAGATATTGAGTGAGCTATTTTTAATGTAAACCCACCCAGCGTGGGAAGCACCACCAACCAGTTTAATAAGGTCCTCCCACCAGTCAGTTTCCAGTGTCTGGCTGTGAGGGAGAAACTGACGTGACATCACAAGAAGCAAGAGATTCTCAGCCAGAGATAGTATAGCTAGAAGAGCAGCCTAGACTACAGCAGGATTTAACAAATCAAAGTATTTAGTAAAATGCTTATCTATAGCAGGTAGTTGACATGAAAGGGACATGTTAAGTAGTAGCCTACCTCTTGAATCAAATTGAAAATTTAGTTTCTATTTTTCCGTCATTTCTAGATCATTAATGTCACGATTCCTCTGCACAGGACATAAAAAGAGATATTGCTGTGTTTGATATCAGGTGTGCTGAGTTGTCAGTAGTTGATTGACAGTGTGAGCTTCCATTCTGGTTCTGGGAGGTGCTGGTGGTTCAGATGTTTTATCTTCTCTCTGATTGCTCTGCCACCTTTCTGAGCAACCACCCAGACCCCAGCCAGTCGTACATTCTGTTTGAGTGGTGTTGTTCACCTGCTTTCCTTTGTTTGCCTAGTTGTGATCATTGTTATCTGATCGCGAACGTTTGGATAATTACTGTTCTGTCTGCTTCCTGTACTTGATGTTATCTCTTGGCATTTTGACTCTGGACTATGACCTGATTACGCCTCAATGGACTCCCTGAATTCTATTTGTGCTCTCCTGAAAACCTGACCCTGAACTGTTGCTTGACTACGCCTCTATCTACATCCTAATATATTATGAGCTCTCCTGGAACCTGGCCCTGGATTACCTGACTTCCATGCTGTCCTGTGCTACCGGTAAGTATTGACTAGCATCACATCCTATCTGTTAGTAGTGACTAGCATCACAATTGACATGTTTATTGATCCTTTGATTTCCATTATACAATGACTTTTTTTCCCTTTTTGTACTACAATTTTAATGTTGAACAGTATACAATATACTTGTTTTTTTTTATTATTATATTCTGTATATTTGAGATTTATATATGATAAATAGGATTATACAACTAATACATTTATACCATGTGTCACGTTTTGACTGCTTTTCAGTCCTTGAGTGTTGCTGCTGTGAATTAAATCTGAGTTTTTTTCCTTAAGCTATGCTGTGTGCGGCTCTGCAGGTGGAGGAGTGTGTCATAGCATTCAGGTGGAAGTGAGGTGTAGGGGTTTGTCTTCTACAACCCCTGGCAAAAATTATAGAATCACCTGGCTCGAAGGATGTTCATTCAGTTGTTTAATGTAGAACAAAAGCAGATCACAGACATGGAACAAAACTAAAGTCATTTCAAATGGCAACTTCATGGCTTTAAAAAACACTAAAAGAAATCAAGTTTAAAAATGTGGTAGTCAGTAAGGGTAATTTTTTTCAGACCAAGCAGAGGGAAAAAAATTATGGAATCACTCAATTCTGAGGAAAAAATTATGGAATCATGAAAAATGAACACCCAAAAGAACACTCCAATACATCACTAGTATTTTGTTGCACCACCTCTGGCTTTAATAACAGCTTGCAGTCTCTGAGGCATGGACTTAATGAGTGACAAACAGTACTCATCATCAATCTGGCTCCAACTTTCTGATTGCTGTTGCCGGATCAGCTTTGCAGGTTGAAGCCTTGTCATGGATCATTTTCTTCAACTTCCACCAAAGATTTTCAATTGGATTGAGATCCGGGCTTTTTGCAGGCCTTGACATTGACCTTATGTATCTTCTTTCAAGCAATGTTTTCATAGTTTTTGCTCTATGGCAGGATGCATTATCATCTTGATAAATGATTTTATCATCCCCAAACATCCTTTCAATTGATGGGATAAGAAAAGTGTCCAAAATATCAATGTAAACTTGGGCATTTATTGAAGCTGTAATGACAGCCATCTCCCCACTGCCTTTACCTGACATGCAGCCCCAAATCATCAATGACTGTAGAAATTTGCATGTTCTCTTCAGGCAGTCATCTTTACAAATCTCATTGGAACAGCACCAAACAAAAGTTCCAGCATCATCACCTTGCCCAATGCAGATTTGTGATTCATCACTGAATATGACTTTCATCCAGTCATCCACAGTCCACGATTGCTTTTCCTTAGCCCGTTGTAACCTTGTTTTTTTCTGTTTAGGTGTTAATGATGGCTTTTGTTTAGCTTTTCTGTATGTAAATCCCATTTCCTTTAGGCGGTTTCTTACAGTTCGGTCACAAACCTTGACTCCAGTTTCCTCCCATTCGTTCCTCAATTGTTTTGTTGTGAATTTCCTGTTTTGGAGACATATTGCTTTAAGGTTCTGGTTTTGACACTTTGAAGTCTTCCTTGGTCTACCTTCCCATGTTGTTTGTATTTGATCCAGATTTTAGACACAGCTGACTGTGAACAACCAACATTTTTGGCAACATTGCATGATGATTTACCCTCTTTTAAGAGTTTGATTATCCTCTCCTTTGTTTCAATTGACATCTTTCGTGTTGGAGCCATGATTCATGTCAGTCCACTTGGTGCAACAGCTCTCCAAGGTGTGATCACTCCTTTTTAGATGCAGACTAACAAGCAGATCTTATTTGATGCAGGTGTTAGTTTTGGTCCATCGGTGGAGGTAAGGGCTTTTAGCCTTAAGGTACCTTCACACACACAAATTTTGCTAGGCAATTTCACTGGCAATTTGCTGGTTGCAGTGAAATCATGGACACATTGTTCCATTTGTACACAGCAACAAAATAGAACAATGTGTCCATGATTTCACTGCAACCAGCAAATTGCCAGTGAAATTGCCTAGCAAAATTGCTGTGTGTGAAGGTACCTTATGGCTGTTCAGGAGCATAGGGCTAGGGTGATGACCCAGACCTCCTTGCCATCTGAGGTACCTCTGGAGCAGGGTGAGCCAGGGATTCCCTGTCTACGGGTCATATTAGCTCCCCTGAACACCTTTAGCGCACTTTACCATCTTCCCTGCTGATTCCCTATCTGCTATACCATCCCGTGACAGTGTGTATTTGACTATCCAACTGTTATCCTATGTGCATGGCAGAGCAAATACTGCACTTCAATAGTATTTTTAGTGATTAATTAATCATTGTTTGTTTGTTTATTAAGCAATATACTGTATAGAGATTTTTGACTATTATTTTTAGTGTGTCTGCATTAAAGTCCGAATTAAATGAAAATAATTTCATTTTTTCATTTTTAGTTTTTAGTTACAGCCTTTGCATTTTCTGAGATGCTGAGCATTTATCATTAACATTTATTTGTAATTTTTTGTTTAGTGATATTTGTGATTCATAAATTTTGAGTAAAATTAAAAATACTTTTCATTTTTGTCTTCTACTTGGCTGGATCACTGAATATTTTCTCTCCTGTTTCATGTTTTAAATGGCTTTGAATAATTTCTTTAAATTTTAACCTATCTTTCTTTGGTGCTACAAACTATATCCTTTGATTATGTCAGCCAGAACCAGTTAGGACTTTCATCTTTTCATGCACTTGACCAACTAGTGATCCTCTGAAGCAATTAAAGGACACAAAAGGAGTAGTGACGAGCTGAGGAACCGCCCCACACTTACTGTTCCTTTTTATTACCCATTTCAGGGTGTCACTTATTCTGCATCCCTCATATTAGAATTGAGTGCAATGCACACAGATCCATAGAGATGATGCACACAATCCCCAGGCTGTCTGGAAACAAAGGTCTTTACTTATATCCTTATAGTTTTTATATTAAATTGGAGCACTGTTCAATAACATTTGTTTTGTACCCAATTTGTTCTTTTAAAGCTAGTTATATATGGCGATACGTATTACTGGGACTGAGGTCACTTTGTTGTTTTACATTTCTGTGAGACGCCGTAACTTGTATTCATGAGAAAGCCTCTATTATACACCAAGGACATCGGTAGACCTCTACTACAGCACATAGTAGGCCAGTATTAATTGCAACATATCCATGAAAACAAAAGCATTGATTTTCTTCGATTAGCATTAATGTAACATATCACAAGAAATTTTAATTTTGTGTTTTTCTTGAAATCCTATGAGGTCTAAGCAAGATTAGAAGATAGAATGACGGAAAGTGGTCTTATGGTTTTATTCACTATGAAAATTTCTGATTATTACAGCTGTAAATTTGTCAATTTCATAGGTTCGTTGCCTTAGAAAGCATAAGAAAATAGATGAAGCATTATTATGAGTAACTGTACTGTAAAAAATGGAAGCATATATACATTCGATATATGTAACTTAGCATTCTCAAGTGTATGTCAGTACTGTAAAAGATTCGTCACACTCTGATTACAATGCACTGAGATTTCTAGCTCTATTAAATGGGGCAACACTGTAAAAATTCAGATGAAGCATAAACAATTATTATATGGAGTAGACTGTACTGTAGTATTCAGAAATTAGCAACCCCATATGTACATATGGTATCATGCAAACTTTAGATTCAAGGTCTCCATTCCTAAAAAGGCTTACAACCGAGCTAATAGATTAAGCCATGCCTGCAGATCATGGAACCCTCCATGTATCTTGCAACACATGACTACCTATCACCATCCCCCTATTCATTCACGGAGCATGATGACGGCTAGATACATGCACCTATTGCATACAGTACATGCCTCTGTTGTGGTGTAACTGATTGTATATAACATCCTCATTTAAACATCATTTGATGAACGGGATGACCTCCGCGTGGCTGCTGCAAGCAAACCCTATTCAGTGGGAGCTGAGCATGATATATGATTAAAAGACAAGTCATAGCTTGTTTTTAATATTTTGTTTTTATCTTTTCTCACAAAACTGTATATCAGTCTGGTCAGCTCCTGTCGCTCTGAAAACTGAGATAAAAGAACCATGCATTATTGTACTAAAGGGAACACATTGTGCCTTTTTTTGTAACCGCTCCCCAATATTATCTAAATCATTGATTTTTTTTTTCAGATTAGTGACGCACAGTGCCAAATCTAAGTAACTTTGGGGGTGGTTTAAAAATAAAAAAAGACATGACATGTTCCCTTTAAGCACATTAAATTTCAGTTAAATTAGTAAAACTAAGAAAAATGTAATATATTAAGTAAACATTACCACAAGTCCTATGTAACAGGCTCTTCTTCCTTCTATCAACACCAAATGTCATTGTATTTCGTGCTGGTAAAATCAGTCTGTAGAATGTTCAGTGTGTTTAGTTAGCGGCACCATTACGGTATTCACTCAGCTCTGCCTATGGTTCATGGTCACTATCATAGCATTGTATATGACATTCTTTATTCACCCACTCTCTTCATAGCCCCGTGTCTGCCGCCTTAACATTTTTGAGGCATTAGCCAGTCATATTGCAGTATAAATAAAATTCCAAATGAAGGACTTGCAGGTAGTATATTCTGCATCCTCCTTGCAATGCTTTATTTAACTATTAGGGTACATTTACACGTCGCAACATTGCATGCAATTTCACTGGCAATTTGCTGGTTGCAATGAAATCATGGACACATTGTTCTATTTTGTTGCTCTGTACAAATGTAACAATGTGTCCATGATTTCACTGCAACCAGCAAATTGCAAGTGAAATTGCACACAATGTTGCGACGTGTAACGGTACCCTTAGAGTGTTAATACGGTAAGTTGCCTCTCTTATGGAAGAGTTATTCCACTTTTCATAGATGATTATTGTTGGATAATGATGGTAAAAAATTGCATTGCAATAAATGCTTTTCTATTATTTAGAGTTCTTTGCCCAGAAGCGACTGGCATTTAAAGGGAACCTATCAGACTGTTTATGCCCTCCCAGCTATCATTGTCTGTAGCTGCAGCTTCATAGTACTATTCTAATCATCCCTGTCTGAGCTGATAGTGTAATGTAAAAGGTGAAAAAAAAGCATTTATACACTTACATTTTCTTATGTAATGAGGCAGTCAGTCCCCAGCTTGGAGGACGGGGACTGTTTGGCAGGTTAATAGTTAACATTTCAGCCTTGTGCTAGAACATGTTGGGAGACCTGATGTGATGTCACAACCATGTGACTACAATAGGCAGAGCTAAGTTCTCATAGAACATAATATGTTTGCTGGCTTAGCTCCACCCACTATGGTCACATAATCGTTACATCACACAGGTCCTTTAGCTATCCAAGTTAAAAGTGAGTTAACCATTATCCTGCCAGACAGTTTCCCTCCTCCAAGGTGGGGACTGAAATGTAAGTGTATAAATGCTTTTCTTTCACCTTTCACATTACACTCTGAGCTCAGACAGGGAGGATTAGACTGCTATTATAAAGCTGCAGCTACAGACAGTGATAGCAGGAGAGGCATAAACCACCTGACAGATTCCCTTTAAAGGGAACCTGTCATGTCCTTTTTTGTTTTTAAACCACCCCCTATTGTTATTTAGATCATGCACTGGGCATCACTAAACTATTTTTTTTTATTTTAAATTCATGTATTTATAAAAAAAGAACTTTAGATGCTTGGCTTTTTGCATTATGTACCTGCACAGTCATCAGAGTGGCAATCAGTCACGTCAATCCACTTCTGTAATGCAGTTTTTTTAAATGTAGTAATATCCCCCTGCAGTGTAAAATATTGACATTGATCACTGAAGGTTCCTGCTGGTGCTTAAAGACCTGTGGTGATGTCACGACCATGTAACCGTAATGGGCAGAGTAAGTCCCCCTGCAGTGTAATATATTGACCTTGATCGCTGAAGGTTTCTGCTTATGCTTAAAGACCTGTGGTAAAGTCATCACCATGTGACTGTAATGGGCAGAGCTAAGCAGGCCTCAAGTCAAAGACCCTTAAACAGTCTTAGATCCATGGTCATGATATCACCACAGACAGGTCCTTCCACATCATGTGTATCTCTACACTTAGTAATGTGAATATATTATAATGCAGGGGGCTTGACTACGTTTTCATGACATTGGAGGTGGCTTAAAAACTAAAAAGGATATGACAGATTCCCTTTAAGCAATGCAATGGTGCTGGCTGGCAGCAATTTTGAAAGTCTTGCATCATTGACAAAGTTTTATCAGACTTGACGAACCTTCTCCATTCACATTTATGGCATGAAATAAATAGAAGTTATTAGCTCCTCTTGACATTCGTCATATCTAAAAGGGTACTATCATCAGAAAATGACCTACTGATTATATCAGGTTTTTAATAGTAATGTTGGAGTATAATACAAAATAATATTGTTGTACCGTGTTAGCCAGAGAAATCGATGTAAATACTTAAGTCCCAAAAAAAAGGTTGAGAAAAGTATTATAGGAGTGATACCTTTATTGGCTAACAAGAAAAATTATATTTGTAAGCTTTCAGAGCTCAAGGCTCCTTCATCAGACAATATCACAAATGAGTTACTGAGACATTTAAATACAAGATACAGTAGGAATAAGGAAATGGAGGTGTGTTAAGGAAATGAAAATGAAGTCTTTGTTAATGATGTAGATGACATGCAATGGTCATTTACACATCACAAGATCTTCTTGTGGAAGTGTTAGGCTGCCTTCAGACTTGCAGATGCATCTGCAGCGTTTTACAGATGCATCTGCAAGCATCAGCATGCAGACCGCGGCCCCTATGTTTATAATGGTGCGCACCGCGGTCTGCAGATGCTTGCAGACCGCCGCGCGCACCCATTCACTCCTATTTGTGATCTGTGCGCAGGCGGATGCCTGCGTACAGATCACACACTCCAGCCCGCACCATGGACGCGAGATGTCGCGTCCCTGGTGTGGACGAGAGTGTGTGATCTGTACGCAGGCATCCGCCTGCGCACAGATCACATATAGGAGTGAATGGGTGCGCGCGGCGGTCTGCAAGCATCTGCAGACCGCGGTGCGCACCATTATAAACATAGGAGCGCGCGGTCTGCATGCTGAATGCTGCAGATGCATCTGCAAGTCTGAAGCCAGCCTTAGTTGTGTCTAGGTAATGAGTCATGAATCCTGGTGTCAAATTAAGTCCTTTTGTTAAGGATTGGAACATTCTTATGAATTTGAATTCTCAGATTTTTCACCATCACAGACGGGCACATTCCCCTGTAACAGCAAGAAATGCAAGACCTGTGCCCACATATCACCAACAGATACAGTCCCTATACCCAACACAAACCAGGACTATAAGATCATGGACTTCTTTTCATGTACATCCTCCAATGTGGTGTATATGATACAATGTACAAAGTGCACTACAGGAATGTATATTGGGGAAACAATGCAAAAGCTACAAACAAGGATGAATTTACATAGACATACAATAAAAAATAAGCTGGACATGCCTGTAGGAATACACTTCTCTGAGCCTGGACACAGCATGGCCGACCTAACAATCCTGATATTGAAAGGTCACTTTAAAAATGACAGAGAACGAAAAATCTGGGAATTCAAATTCATAAGATGTTCCAATCCCTAACAAAAGGGACCTTAATTTGACACCCAGGATTTCATGACTCATTTACCTAGACACAACTAACACTTCTACAAGAAGAATCTTACTGATGTGTAAATTACCATTGCATGTCATCTACATCATTAACAAAGACTTCATTTTTCTTTCCTTAACACACCTCTGTTTCCTTATTCACCTCTCGATCATGTCTCCCGAAGTCATTACGCGCCGAATCTGTGATCTCCTGAAAGTGTCCATTTCAACATAGGGTAATTTTCTCATGTTGTATGACCAATAATGTGATCCCCTAAAGATACCTGTTTCCACCTATGTTTTGATTAAATTAGAATCATTTGTATATTCTATATGAGCTCTGAAAGCTCACAAATATAATTTTTCTTGTTAGCCAATAAAGGTATCACTCCTATAATACTTTTCTCAACCTTTTTTTTGGGACTTACCGTAAGTATTTACATTAATAGAAATGTTGCAATTTTCACAGCATCTACTGGGGTTTCTTTAACTTTACTCTTCATTTCCTTTCACGCAGACTTTTCAGCAGTTTTCTTATCATCAGTAGCAGGGTTACAATGACAGTAACACCACTATACACAGTTAAAAATACAGGTTTCACCATTCACAATATATGATGCCACAGCTCACACTGCTTTCCCTTCCTTCACACTCTTTAGATGCTTTAATAGAAAATATATGGCCAAAGTCTGTTCATTATGGCTAAACATGTTGTTTCCTAAAACTGCTAAAACGTCAGGAAGTAAGAAAAAAATGTAAAAATGTCACAATAACAAGAGTGAAACTTGAAAGATTTCTATTTTTTTTATTTTTGATACAAATTGTGATATGAACTTAAAACATTGAAAAAAATACATTGAACACAAAATCGTATTTAAAAATATGTATTTTCTGATAATTACTTCCCTTTAAGTGTCATAGGCTTAACGTGCAGCCGCTGTTTACATTATTAATTAATAATAATTATCAAAATTATCCCCATAAGGGAAGAAAAACGATCATATGGTCATTTATATGAAGATATTAATTTTTATTATTATTCAAAAGACTACACGGTACAGGGGTGAGAGTAAGGTAGTAAATCCACTGATACAAATTAATGTAAAAATATATATATTATACCATATGCATACTTCCAATAATTAGAACCATTCATTTATCAATATATCAAGAGTATACATAATTCTATTTGGGGTACTGAACCATCACAATTTTTAATAAATGTCCAAACAAAAGGGACCTTCATACTCCACTGTAGTATATATTATTATATATCTCCATAAAAACATAGTTTATGAGTTTAATCAATATATATGCTTTCATAAATATGCAGATATAGGCGGGGTCAGGATTGGCATTATTATTGTAATGTCATGCATACTTTACTCCCATTTTCATATCATATAGTTAGAAGTTGTCTACATATAATTAGGGTTAATATCCAGTATATATTATCACATGCAGACAGCAATTTATATTATTCCTCAGAATTCCTTTTAAGAATTCTGAGGAATAATATAAATTGCTGTCTGCATGTGATAATATATACTGGATATTAACCCTAATTATATGTAGACAACTTCTAACTATATGATATGAAAATGGGAGTAAAGTATGCATGACATTACAATAATAATGCCAATCCTGACCCCGCCTATATCTGCATATTTATGAAAGCATATATATTGATTAAACTCATAAACTATGTTTTTATGGAGATATATAATAATATATACTACAGTGGAGTATGAAGGTCCCTTTTGATTGGACATTAATTTAAAAATTGTGATGGTTCAGTACCCCAAATAGAATTATGTATACTCTTGATATATTGATAAATGAATGGTTCTAATTATTGGAAGTATGCATATGGTATAATATATATATTTTTACATTAATTTGTATCAGTGGATTTACTACCTTACTCTCACCCCCTGTACCGTGTAGTCTTTTGAATAATAATAAAAATTAATATTTTCATATAAATGACCATATGATCGTTTTTCTTCCCTTATGGGGATAATTTTGATAGTTATTCTTTGCGATTGGTCATGTTTGATTATAAGTCCGTATTCTTTCCAGAATTACTTATACATTGCGAGACATTACTGATGGTATGGTATAGCCAGCCATAATGTACTGGACACAAAAACTGTGGTGTTTTCTAATTAATAATAATGTAGAGCAAATAATTGTAATTAACTTTGAAATATACTTCCTAAGTGAAATCTGGAAGAAAACCTTTCAGAAAGCTTCCAGAATATGTTGCCCCTAGACTGTTTTTAAACCTGACATATGCTGGTTGTCAGGGAAATCCATCTTCATCTCCACACATGAATATGGCCGTATAAGGATGGGGGCATGGCCTATACAGCATTTGCACTACAGCTAATAAGAGTCTCAGGTTACCTCAGGCAGGGACAGTGCTAAGCTCAGTCTGTCATCACACAGCTCCTGTGATCTTATCTGACTCCTCCATTCACATCACTCCGCTCAGTGCAATCACTTGATAATATGGAGCAGAGCTGATGAGAATGGAGAGCAGTCAGATAAGATCTCATAGGAGCAGTGTTCTGACAGCCTTACGAGCTCCCTTTGCCTGAGGTAAACTGAGAGTCTGATCAGCAGTATTGTAAATGCTGTGTAGGCCCCTCATTCTCCCCTTAGGCTGGGTTCACATTTGCGGACCCCTCCTATCTATATAATGGGAGCTTATAATGCCCTCGGATTGAATAATCAAGGTATTACATTTTCTGATACTTGTGGGTGTCAAAAATTTGTTATACTCATGTGTAATCAATCGCCAATAAGAAAACGATTAAAACAAACGTGATCTTTGCATTTTACATAAAAATTTGAGATTTGTAAATACTGGGGTATAGGAAACCCCACATCACCAGTTGCGTGACAAAAACCTCACCTCGCCAGTTGAACTTTAAATAGAGCTGCATGTCCAACCAGCACCTGTATTAAACTCCTGGTTATGGTTTTGTGGCCAGGGGAATATGCAGGAGGTCTGTTGAATGGGGAATGGTGGGGGTCACAGTGTAACCCAAACTCATCTAACAGGCATCACCTATAACTTTGATAAGTGATAACTTGATTAGATCAAAATATTACTTTAAATACCCATTTTTAAAACAGGCAATTCACTCTAGAACAGTGGTTCTTAACCGGGGTTCGATCAAACCCCAGGGGTATGGTGTGTCGGTCTCAGGGTTTCGGCGGAGCCTCCACCATGGAGGTCAACACACTCCCGATGGCTGCATGCAGATTTATCACTAAAGAAGGGTTCGGTGAATGTGCATATGAAACTGGTGGGATGGGTAACTCAAACACGGTTAAGAACCACTGCTCTAGAATCCAATCATAGAGGTGTATGTGCAGTTTTTGAATTTACTGCATTAGCTATATATATGTACATAGTTGAGTTTGAAATGATTTTTGTTTGGTTTGTCGTGTCCTGATAACGCTGTAAGCATTTGTTTAGTTGAAATATAACCTTGTTTGCACCTACATAATTAAAGATTAAATATAGATTTTTGTTGCATAACCAATAATTAATGAGCATGAAGGGTACAGCCAATTATTCTTCAGTTAATTATTTTAAGTGCACTCAATGGATGAGCGATTAGATCACCTTGCACCTTATACACAATCTATAGGGGGGAAACCTTCCTTTGTTCTCTCTGGCTACAAGTTGTCTGCATCCTTACAATAGGTAAACACTACTTATAAAACAGTGGAATTAAACTTCTAGGCCATTTTATCCTTATGTCCAATAAATATGTAGCATTGATTTTCAGTCTATTCCTGATAGATAATCATGTCTATGGCAATCTCTTACTATCCAGTGTTAATTAGATTTTTTTCTGAATATTGAAGTAGAGTTGGACGACTTCCCAGTGTTTGTCATTTTCTCTGGCACAAGAATTGGTCTAATTGGCAAACTGCTAAGAAAACAATGTGCAGTCAAGGCATAGTTCAGAGTTACTGGGCACCGACTGAAGCTGGCTGCCAGCATCAAGACAACGCCAGATTATGTGACACAAGTTCTACAATACGAGCTCTTAGATTTTTTAAAAGCCACTTTGAGACCTGATTTTTATTAACTGTATTTAAGTGAAGACCTGTGATCTGCAGACAACGTTAAAGGTAAACTTCACTACAATCCACGCAGGGCCTTTCTCAAAGTGAAGTCATAGCCTTGCAGCCCTGGGGTCCTGGGTTCAATTCCCACGAAGGACGACATCTGTAAATGAGTTTATATGTTGTCTCAGTTTTTGCGTGGGCTTTCTCTGTGCACTTTGGTTTCCTCCCACACTTGAAAGACATACTTATTTAGATTGTGAGACCCAATGGGGATAGTGTTGCAAATGTATGTAAAGCGCTATGGAATTAATAGCGCTATGAAAATGAATAAATATTATATTATTATTATAGTTAAGGAGTTCAGTGGCTACTAGGAATTGTGAAAATGAAGCAACTTACACAATGACTGTCACACAGAGGGGTGTACGAATATTAAGCACAGGGGACTGAGATGAAGTATTGATTTATGATTATAAACATTGCCTTCTTCTGAATTAGACAGGAAATGTAATACCTAGTAACAGGCTCGGACTGGCCCACAGGAGAATAGGAGAATCCTCTGGTGGGCCCTTTGCAGTAGTACGTCACTTATTCCCCAACATAATCAGTGCTTAGCACAATGTACGTTTCACTATGTAGAGATAAAGGAAGCATCTCACATTTTACAAACTACCTAGTATATTATTATATAGGAGCATAGGTAAATTTGTGAATGTAATATTTGCATGTAGTTGATCAGTGGGCCCCAAAGTCAATGTTACTGTGGCCCCCGCTGCTCCAGTCTGAATCAAAGAATTTAATGTGAATTGCTTCAATTGTACGTACCGCTGAAGGATCAGGACTCTGTATTTTTGGCCGGCTGCTTAGAATATAACTGATCTATAAAACATTGTCTGTCTTTGGGCTTGTCTCCTATGCTGTACACTATTCTTGACAGAACAAAATTCAACCTTCCTTACATTTGCTCAAGGATTTATACTTAGTCCTCACTATTCCTATTAACACGAAAGGGCATTCACAGCAGTTCTGTCATTCGAAACCTTTGAAACTTAGTATTTATATTGATTGAAACCTCTTCAATTTTCACTTGATCAATCATTTATATTAAAAAATCATTTCCAAACCTTCTCGATTCAGGCTTTGCACAGCCAGGGATCGCAAGCCTTCTTCATCCCTAAATAACAGAGGCAATAAACATCATGCAAAGCTTAATAAATTGACAAACAAGCTTTCCACTTGGAGCTGCAAGGCCTTGGGACTCTTATCACATCTGCCTCATCCTAATGGAACACTCATTGACTTTCTGCCCCAGGAGACCAATTCCACAAACTGAGTATTGAATCAGTTCTGCTTTGCAGCTCACCAGCAGGTTTCATCTTAACCCCTTGATTGCAAAGGTCCAGAAACTTGATGGTAAAGGGTCAGTCGTTTTGTGTCCCTTAGTGCTCTTGGCAGTTTTTTTTAAATGCTTCAGGCATGGTTGCCAGAAAGGAGAACAAATAGAGTCCAATCTGTCATGGTGCATGAGTAACAATAATATTGTGATATATACTGTCAAGTATTGTGCTATATATAATGTATATTATTATAAGCATATGTGTTTCTGATCTTGTGTACATACCTAGCAATTGCACAACTTCCAAATATATTGCCAGTTTCTTCTTAAAATTGTCTTTCTTTTCCTGGCTTAAAACATCCATGATTGCAGAAATCCCCCTACATGGCCTCTCTTCATCTTCTGAATATGACCAGGCATTTAGTGCCTCTTTAAAGTGCCATTTGTGTGCTAATATTAAGAGATGGGTGAACCCGGATCCATCCGAACTTAAAAAAAAAAGTCAGGTTCGAGACTGGACTTGACCCAAACCCTAAATAAGTCTATGGACACCCAAACTTCTGTGTTATAAAATGGTAGAATTAAGAGCTAGGAGGCTGCATAAGAAAGCAAAATGCAGGACAATTATACTTACCAGCTTCCACTCTGTTCTTACTGCTATCGGGTCCGCTCATTAAACCTTATGCATATTCCTTTTCGTCCCCCGTCCACCTCTGTGACATCATCTGTTACTGGTTGCAGTCAGACTGTGCCCCCATCCTCTCAGCAGGTGTCTATGATTGGTGGCCCTACACTAGTTTTACTAGTGTAAAAATAAATTATTGAAAAAAATGCCTTGGGGTCCCCATATTTTTAGACCCAGTACATAAAAAGCTGCAGACCACACCTGTCTGTGTTATCTTGGCTGGTTAGCAAAATACAGGAAAGCTCATGCCATTCTTTAAAAAAAATATTTATATAGATAAATAAAATAGTGTGCCCCCCTACTCAGTTTTGATACCAAACAAAAATAAAACACACAGCTAGGGGCTTGTATTTTCAACATAGGGAGGCCCATGGTTATTGGGCACTCCCCAGACTAAAAATAGCAGCCAGCAACTACTCCAGACTGGGTGCATCTATTAGATGCACCCAAGCCTGACGTTTTACCCAGCTCGTTCTGATATCCTTTGTGCAGTTGCAATTGGGATAACATGAGACATCTGTTATTAATTCCCTATTACCGTATTTTCCGCACTATAAGGCGCACCGGATAATAAGGCGCACCATCAAAAAAGGACTGCTAAGCCATCTTGGTCCACATATAAGGTGCACTGGATTATAAGGCGCACCTTATCACCATAAATAAAACAAAGCTCAGATCCCCCCATCATCCTCAAGTATCCCTCTGTAGCCCTTCATCATCCTCCACTATCCCTCTGTAGCCCCCCATCTTCCTCCAGTATCCTTCTGTACCCCCCCCCCCATCATCCTCCGCTGTCCATCTGCAGCCCCCCACCATTCTCCACACACACACACACCCATACCCACACTGTGTTTCCCCGATAATAAGGCATACCTTGTTTGGACCTGCCGTCCCCGCTGTCCGGTGCCCGCCACTGTATTTTGTATGCTGCATTGTCCTATTTCAAAACCGGGCCAGCAGCCGTTCAGCTCACAGCCCAGGAGCCCTGAGCCAATCACGGCGCAGGAGGCCTGAAACAATCACAGCGCAGGAACTGTGAGCCAATCAGAGGCTATGGACTGACGTCAGCAGGCCTCGGATTGGCTCATGGTTCCTGCGCTGTGATTGGCGCAAGGCTCCTGGGCAGAGTTCAGCATACAGCTCCGGAACTGTGATTGGCTGCTGGGCTCCTGGGCTGTGAGATGCGTGGCTGCTGGCCCGGTTTTGAAATAGGAAAATGCAGCATACAGAATACAGTGACGGTTACCGAACAGTGGGGACGGTGGGGATGAGTCACAGCTGCATGCCCCGGTCTTGTGATCGGTGGCATGCTGATCAGCAGAAGGGAAAAGGTATGCCTTATTTTTGTGGGGGTGCCTTATATTTGCAGGCACATGGCATCCCCTAGCTTGCCTTACTTTCAGGGAAAGAGCCGTATATAAGGCGCACCGCACTATAAGGCACACTTTTGAGTTCAGAGAAAATCTTAGGCTTTTAGTTGCGCCTTATAGTGCGGAAAATACGGTACCTATGGAATGAATGCTCAGTGCTTGGCTGCTTCCGGCTGCCACATAGGGAATGAGAGGTGGAGCGTTTGATTGTGCTGCGAATAGGAAACAGTAAATTTGTTTTGACCAGATAACCCTTTAAATATTTTTCTATCTATATGTATTATGTAGACATTGTGTTTTTTTCAGGGTCATATGCTTACAATGGTATTACCCTTCCATGCAAGATCTGATGTTTGGTAGCCATAAAAGACTAAAGCTCCCATCACACACGACGCACCAGCGATCCCGACAACGATACGACCTGGTAGGGATCGCTGGTACATCACTCTGGGTCGCTGGTGAGATGTCAAACAGATCTCACCAGCGACTTCAGCAACGAACCGGAATAATACAAAGATCGTTGGGAATTGTCACTCTCTGGGTGTAGTATTGAGATTGTGGGTCGTTGTCCCTTTCAAACACAGCGATGCAGCATTCCCAGCGGGAGCGCAAAATGACCCACAGCACTTTGTAACGATCAGCGATCTCACAGCAGGGGCCTGATCACTGCTAAGTGTCACACATAGCAAGATCGTTAGCAAGATCGCTGTTACATCACAAAACCTGTGCCGTTACAACGATCTCACTAACTATCTCGTTATGTGTGAGGGGGGCTTTATCGGCTATAGTGAACCTTTCAGTGGCGTAACTTGAAGCTCATGGGCCTCGTGGCGAAATCTCCAATGGGGCTCCCAATTACAAATAATCCTTAACAGCAATAGTCTTTTTCTATAGGCCAAAGGGACTTTTGGGGTCCCCTAGGCTCCGGGGCCCGGATGCGATCCCAACCTCTGCACCTGTTGTAGTCACACCCCCTGAAATCTTTGTTTGTCTCTGATTTTAAACACACGCTTTCCTCGATATTATATGGATTCCGAAAAGAAAAGAAATTGTGCCATGTCTCATAAGATGACTTATTACAAAGAATTGGCAAATTGAGCCCCTATTGATCCACAGTGATAAAGGAAAATCCGGCACCGGACCAAATTCTTCAATATTTGTGTTTTATTTTTAGTGCATCACACAAATAAATGATCATATCATGGGACCACAGCCCCAGCAAGACGCTGAACATGTTCGGACATAGTCCTTCGTCAGCACCAGTCGCTTCAAGGTATTCCAGTGAGAGCATATTCCCTACCCCTTTCCCTGCATTACTATTGAACCACAGTACTGAACCATAGGACTCCAGGTGCTCCTCTAATTAACTACCGTATATACTCGCGTATAAGCCGAGTTTTTCAGCCCAAAAATTGGGCTGAAAAGTCTCCCCTCGGCTTATACGCGAGTATATACGGTATATATAAAAAAAAAAATCTCAAGGGGTAGTACACAGCAGCCCCAGGCCCCCCTCACTTTTTGGCGCCCCCACCTCAGGATGCCCCCCCCCCGCACGCAGCGCTGCGCTCATACATTACCAGCCTGTCAGCTGTCATCCTCTGGTGGCGGATCGCGGCTCCCGGCTCCGGCTTCCATCTTCTTCTGTGTCTTCCTGCATGTCACATGACCGGCCGGCGTCGCGATGGCGTCATCGCTATGAGCCCCGGTCACAATGCAGGAAGACACAGAAGAAGACGGAAGCCGGAGCCGGGAGCCGCGATCCGCCACCGGAGGATGACAGCTGACAGGCTGGTAATGTATGAGCGCAGCGCTGAGTGCGGGGGGGGGGGGGCATCCTGAGGTGGGGGCGCCAAAAAGTGAGGGGGGCCTGGGGCTGCTGTGTACTACCCCTGGGGCTGCTGTAAATACCCTGGGACTGCTATGTACTACCCCTGGGGCTGCTGTATACACCCCTGGGGCTGCTGTATACACCCCTGGGGCTGCTGTGTACTACCCCTGGGGCTGCTGTGTACTACCCCTGGGGCTGCTGTGTACTACCCCTGGGGCTGCTGTGTATTACCCCTGGGGCTGCTGTGTATTACCCCTGGGGCTGCTGTGTACTACCCCTGGGGCTGCTGTGTACTACCCCTGGGGCTGCTGTGTACTACCCCTGGGGCTGCTGTGTATTACCCCTGGGGCTGCTGTGTATTACCCCTGGGGCTGCTGTGTACTACCCCTGGGGCTGCTGTGTATTACCCCTGGGGCTGCTGTGTACTACCCCTGGGGCTGCTGTGTACTACCCCTGGGGCTGCTGTGTATACCCCTGGGGCTGCTGTGTATACCCCTGGGGCTGCTGTGTACACCCCTGGGGCTGCTGTGTACACCCCTGGGGCTGCTGTGTACACCCCTGGGCTACTGTGTATACCCCTGGGGCTGCTGTGTATACCCCTGGGGCTGCTGTGTATACCCCTGGGGCTGCTGTGTATACCCCTGGGGCTGCTGTGTACACCCCTGGGGCTGATGTGTACACCCCTGGGGCTGCTGTGTATACCCCTGGGGCTGCTGTATATACCTCTGGGGCTGCTGTGTACTACCTAAGGGCTGCTGTATACCACTGGGGCTGCTGTATATACTGCTGGGGCCTGCATACCACTGGGGAGGCTGCTGTATACTACCACTGGGGAGGCCTGTATACCACACTGCTGGGGGCTGTATACCTGTGCTGGGGTCCACCCTCGGCTTATACACGAGTCAATAGGTTTTCCCAGGTTTTGGGGGGCAAAAGTAGGGGGGTCGGCTTATACACGGGTCGGCTTATACACGAGTATATACGGTACATTCTTTTTGGAGTGAATGCCTGAATTAGTGGATATAAGGAGAGCCATGTTTCCCCCATAGACAGCAGTCTGCCGGATTACTCAGGTAAGCATGCTAGAACATTACTTGACTATATACCGTAGTTTTTCATACATCTTTCATTTTCTTTGATGCTCCAACTGATGTTCCCGAAAGAGAATTACCTTTTAAAACTGTGCAAATAGAGTAAAATAGCACCTCTAATACAAGCAGAGAGATGATGGCAACGCTAAAAGTATATCTCTTACATTTAAATACTAATGTGCAAGACTTCATCTTATACAACAAAGGATTCTTGGCAGCTTAGAATAAAAATAAAATCCACTCACGCGTTCTCCATAGTAATCATTCTTTATATTCAGTTCTGAGGAGTATACATTGCTTTTGCCATTTTGTGCTCTGTATGTAATATACATATACCTGTGTAGTTAACATTCTCCACAGGAAAACACGGAACAGCGCCCCCTATCCCATCCCGAGATTATATACACTGAATTTTATACATATATATATATACATATACACTGATTTTTATCTATTCATATATTTATAGATGATGGAAAAATATAAAAAAGAATTATAAAATAATGAACTAAAAACAGACTCCTCTTTAAATTACCCCAAATGACACACTCTCACATGCATAAACACATACTTTTTTTTCTCATTTACACATTATTTTTTAAATTTCAGAATTGGTTTATGTTAGGCCACGCGGAAAAGAAGAAAAATAAAAACATTTTTAACAGCTATATTCCTGTACGTCTATACTGAATGGGAACAAGATGTCTGTGAATGGGTATAGGCTGTCTGTATAGAAGATGATGGTCCGTTTAGCGTATACCCTTTGTACCGTGTGATTTTTTTTTACATTTATTTTGAAGGTAATTTACCCACATCCTCAATCTTGATCCGGTATAGTGAGAGGTAGAGAAAACACATTGCCTACATGGGGTGATGTTTAGCCATTTGACATTTTCTTCATGTTGTATGGTCTAAGCCTTACTGAGAGATGATGGATGATTTGGGCATCTGTATGTGGTCGTTGGAGCCTTTGGTAAAACACACAGGATGTTGAAGCACTAAGAGCCATATTAAGAGTAGATGCTACCCTAGGCCACGTTTTCACCACTATATTTTGGCCAGTATTTTACACGTCTCCTTGTAAGTCAAAACCAAAAGTTTAAAACCTTATCAATTTTTTCTCTGTAGATTTCACTACTAGTTTTGGTTCACAAATACTAATGCAAAATACTAGCGGGTGAGTGTGGCCTTAGGCATCATGACTGGCTAAACCATCCACTAAATTACACTGTACACGTTTACTTACGTATTAGATGGTTCATCGAGATCAAGTCAATAAAAATTAATACTAAAACTAATGTTAAATTATTTATTGGTTGTCCCTTTGTCTTTAGCTATTTGGGTTGTCTGCATGTGAAAAATCAGTTGACATATATGATATGTTCCTGAACTGAGATAAGGGTGCCTTCTTTTTAATGAGGGTTTGCACTTGTCTTTAGAGCCGCATACAGGCACAAAATGAATGTTTTTGTCCATAGATTACAGGGGTTGTCCGCTACTTGAACCTTCTCACTCCCAAAAAAATAAAACAGCCTATACTCACCTCCCGCTGCCGGCACGGATCCAACCATGTTGGAACTCACATTTCTGGGGTCCACATGACATTGCTCCATGATCAATCACCACTGCTTCCTTCACGGGACGGTTAAGTAATTAATGGGAAAGCATTGCAGCTGACACTCACTTCCTATTAACAGTTCCTTCGTCCAAAGGTAGGGAGAAGGAAGCAGGCCCCTGAAACGTGAGTTCCAACATTGCTGGAACTGCACTGCCACCTGAGATGAGTATAAGCTTTTTTTCTTTTTATGGGGAATGAGAAGGTGTTATTCAAGTAGTGGACAACTGCTTTAAGGAAACCTAAAAGTCAATTGTTGAAGTAAGAAGTGGAAATTATGCTGACCTCGATTGAAATGATAAAACTAACATGACATATAAGCCATAATTTAACATACAGTGGGGAAATAAGTATTTGATCCCTTGCTGACTTTGTAAATTTGCCCACTGACAAAGACATAAAATTAATATACCCTTACAATTATAGACTGTTTAACAGTGAGAGACAGAATACCTAAACTAATATCCAGAAAATCACATATTATATAAATGTATTTGCATTTTGCAGAGGGAAATAAGTATTTGATTCCTCTGGCAAACAAGACTTAATACTTGATGGCAAAACCTTTGTTGGCAAGCAGAGCAGTCAGATGTTTCTTATAGTTGATGTTTGCCACATGTCAGGAGGAATTTTGGTCCACTCCTCTTTGCAGATCATCTCTAAATCATTATTTATAAGATCAAACTACAAAATCAGCAAAGGATCAATCCAAGCTTGAAAAAGTATAGAAATTTCTGTTGTTCACTGGAGACCCACTGATCTAATTATCTGCTGTCATTAAAGTGAAACGCTGGGCAAATTAGCAAAATTGATCACTACAGTCATTTATGATTTGAAGGCTAAAGTTCCATTTCATTCTTCCACATGCAACTTTTTCAGGTGCACTGTGCACTATAGATCCTGGTTACCACAGGAAAAAACGAAACGGTTGCAAGTCAGTGCTGGAGACCTTTCCAACTACACTTCTGTCTTTGCCATCACCTAGTCCTATACAGCTATTTGGCTGAAGCTTTAGCTCATAGATTTCTTGCTCTTGCAGATCACTCTGCACTGGCTCTGTACTACTAGTATTATGTGCAGGGAGCAGTTGCTGCAGAAAGTCTGTAAAGGCCCTGTTACAAAGTACAAGATCATGAACGATGTCGCTGAAATGTCACGGGTTTGGAGTCGTTCAAACGACATCGTTACTACATCATTGCATGTGACACACACTGAGATATGATTACGATAAATCGCTGAATCCAGATTTGAGAACATGTTCTCAAATCAAACAATCCTCGATCAGCCAATCTGCTGCATCGTTGTGTGTGACACCGGGATAACGATGTCGTTAATGACTTCCCCTATTCACAACAGTGAACAAGTATTGTTCGCTGGGTTGTGCGAACGATAGCTGCTCGCTGGATCATTGATGCGTCATGTACGATATCTAGACGTGTGACATCTCACCTACGATGTCAAAACAATGCCCTAACGACCGCACGCCCATGAGATCGTTAGTGATATCATTTCAACATTGAAGTGTGTAACGGTACCTTAAACTGCAGCCACAGCCAATACCTGCACTGATATTAATGTCAGAGAAGAGGGCACCATTTTAGCAAAATATCATGTACAGTCAAGTATGATGCAGCAGTTTTGGTATTACTTGGGGCTGTAAAAACACTATAGTGTACACAGCACTTTGGAAACTTTCATTTGATGCATCAGAATAAAATAAATAACAATCCTGATATAGTAAACCAACCTAGATGTTTTATTTTAAAAATAATCTCTCAGCAGGATTTCACCCCCAAACTATTTGTATGTGCTAAAGCCTCTGTCACTCCAGCTCTATACCCACCCAGCACCGTCTCCTTCTACTTGACTCACAGCTTCTATGCTGTGTGACTTCAGGTAAAGGAGTTGTTGGTAAAACAGGAAGATGTAGTGATGGTCGGGAATTAGAGCTGGAGTGACACAGGCTTCAGAGTTATAATTAGTTCTTCAGCATCATTTACATATCAATTCAAATGCTGATTTCTCGGGAACGGAGAAAGGGAATTTCCATGTCAAAGTATTGCTGCAGACTTGTCTTTGAAAGAGCTAAATTCACCTATAAATAGTTTGGGGGGTAACATTGTGTTGACAAATTCCCTTTAACCTTCTAAGAATTATAAACCATAAATTTATGTTGCTCTATCCATAAAGCTGGTTGGGGCCCCAGCGAATTGCATTTTACAGAATAGTGATCATGCATGATGTTCAACATGCATAGAATACATTGACTACTGGAACTGGAACTCCACATGCAGCATCTCCCATTGGTTGTCCCTTTTCTCCTACTTCCTTAGCTATACGCAGCCTGGTATTTATTCCAAACTGTTTTCTAGAAGGCCCTGGGGAGAAGACATAAGCAGTTTAAATCCATGGATCATGTTATTGCCAAGTGCCAGATACTGCATGACTGAGCTGCTGAGTCCTAGAAGTCCCCAGATCAGTTACGCTAGTAACAAGTGTCACCACAAACGACTGTCTCCACCTGTATCTGGTGCTCCTATGCACAGAGGCTTTTTATATGACCTCTTGTAAGATACTTTCTATAGAAGAGATATAGATAAACAAATAATATTAAAGGTTTAATAGTTTTAAAAATTTGCCCAGAGTTTCACAATGTACGGTAATAATAAAGTATTAATCTACTAAAAATGACCACTTTTCTATTTTTTTTCATGGGTACTTACACAACTAAAGTGATGCCTGGACTGTGTATGGCTTTGAATTGCAAGGACTGTATCATCAGAAAATGACCTATTGAATAAATCAGGATTTTATTTCAAATGATTTTAATGTTGATAATGTTTTTTCAAAATTTCCTTAATATCTCTATAAAAAATCTAAAAAATTGCAAATTTCACATTGACATTTAGGCCTCACATTAGACATATGAGATATTGTCACAAACAAGACTAAACTGAATGGTAATACCTTTATTCACAGTTAATAATGCAGGAGCTCCCCTCCTCCCTTCACAATGACCATCGCCCATTACAGCATGCCCAGTTTATACTTCTATACAAATAGGGTCTGAGGCAGTCTGTTATTGCTAATGTCCATGTGAAGAACAGGATGTAGAAGTCTAATAATAGGACTCTTGGTCGACATGAAAATGGCAAGTTTTTTTTTTACCATAAATAATGATGAAAAATAAAGTATAATTTTATTTTTAAAATACATTTAATAGAAAAACTTTATTCAAAAAATATATTTTCTGATGACATATTCCTTTTTATGGGGTTTGTCTGGTCTTGTGATGGAAGTCTACAGTCACATTACGTGACTGCAGGCTTGTGAATCCTTACAGCACGCTCACTGCACACTGTCAGGATTCTCCAGTGTCAGTGATGGTATTGACAGTCATGTGATTACAGGTATGCGATTTCCATATATTTGGTAACGTGCCGACTAAACGTTCTCAGCTTTGGTTTATAATTTGAAGCAACACCAAGCACATGTAGTCGGAATGTGGCAGGAAGTATGCAACACTGGAGAATCCTGACAGTATGCGGTGCACGCGCTTTAAGGATTCCGAAATCTTTCACCACAAGACCGGACAATCTGTTTATGGAGACGGGGGTCCTCTGTATGCTGTATCATGGCTCTCTTAGTGATTTCTTTCATACTCTGTACAGCTATAGTGATAAGGGACTAGCTGTTTTTATCAATCATTTACAAGCTTAGATTTACACTTTCTGGTCAGATTTGTCAAAGAAACTACACTTCCTCTACTGTGCAGCCTATTTCAAATGGAAGATATGTTCAATCTATGATGAAAATGAAATGAATTGTTTGATTTCTATACTGATCTTGTACCGTATGCACCTTGTATGTAATCATTTGGGACATGACACCAGAATAGGCTCAGACAATCTCTTTTTTTCTAAAGTCATTATGTGTTTCAATAGACTGGGTTTCTTATTTTGCACTATATATATTTTCATCCTGTAATTAATATTTAACAATCAGCTATATAAAGGATATATGCAAATACTGGTGTGGCAGGATTTTTGATTTTTTCAGTATATGGGGTGAGGAGGTACCAGTGATAATAATGATATAAATAAAGGCAAATAGAAGATTCCCGGTCACAGGAGAAGTTCCAGGCTTCCCAAGGATCATTTTTGAGTCCACTGAGCATCAGCAGTTGAAAGCTGTAGACGCTGTTCCACGTATCCACACCCCCCCAGTGAGTTCAGCGTCTCTTCACATTATGGTCACAGTGATCAGTCCTCCAAGGTGAAATATTTAGTTCAGTTTTCTGGGAGTTCGTACAATCAGATCTCCAGGTACACAATGACTTCTCATAGTACAATCAATGTGACCAAGGATAGTAAACACATAGAAAGATATGACGTCTCCCATCTCTAAGAGTCTTTTTTTTTTTTAAATAACGAAGCAGTCATTTTTTTTTTTTGTAGCACCCGAAGGTCAGGCTCAAAGGCCACCATGTACAACAATCATCTGCTCTTTCCATGGATTGGGAGAACAACTGGAAGTAATTCATTTCTCAAAAAGAACAAGACTCCCTATCTCCATTCATGTAAATGCTCTTAGATTTCCCTTATTGGAAAGTTCACATTCGTGGAAATCCTACAAATTCTATTGAGAGTCGTGTCCACAAAAAAGAGAAATCAAGAGAATGAGAGCAAGGCGAGAGAGAAAGAGAAAATCTCATACAACCAGAAAGAGCATTGAATGTCGAAATCACAGGAGCCACCGATGCCAGTCAGATAAGTGACATAACACTCATGGTAATAAAGTAGTAGATATTGAAATCAGTGGGAAATCCTAGTATAACAGCTCTGATTCTTTTGGGACAGATATGAATCTTCTTATTTAGCATTGATATCACCCATTATACACTTATACAGTCTATGTGAAGGGGAGATGCCCTCAATACGTCTGCCATCTTTTCTCTGTGATAAACTTTAATTGTAGGATGCATGTTATCAACCTGAATATAGGTACATCTATGTTGTACAGTACATTGTAGTAATTTTTTTAATCTTTCATTCTCATTGGAAACCTATATTAGATTCCTAACCCCACCTCCCAATAAACAGGCATGCTGAGCTTGGACAAGCGTGCATGTTTATTTCAACAAGCAGAAGAGACCTAAGCTTCATTTACATTGCAAGGTAATTGTGAACGAGCTTTGTTAAAAACAATTTGCTGATCATCCGATGAATGCAAAAAATATTAGTTCACGAGCGCAAAAGATCTTTGTTCGTTGTGGTGCATCATCCGGTATAAACAGGAGTCACATGGCTGGACTCTATGGCAGACTATGTGCACTGAGCGATCTAGTGTAGATTGCTCAGTGCGCATTGTTTGCTTTGGTCTAAAGAGACATTTAAACGACAGCCGATTGGTAAAAATTTACCGACCTGCAGTTGTATTGTGCCGTCCATGAAAACAAGGGTATTTCGCATGACGGCTTCTTTCCCAGCTTGACTCCAATCCTTAGTTCCCAGACAGTTGACTTTTCTAGGAACTCTTGAGAGGTTGCTTACACTCAGATTAGATTAGTAGAAATCGTCACAGAAATAGGTGGGATCTTCCAAAACTCTATGCATGAGCAGCTTCAAAGTAGAGTTTTCCCTTTCTTTATATAATGATGTGCACGAGTGCAGTTGGGGGATGTTAAATTCTTTCCCAAAGAAATGTATTTTCCTCAGCTCTACCGGGATCCATAATTATTTTTTAATAAGAAGGAAAATAGACATTTACATGGCTATTATATTGTACTATAATAATTGCCTTATTTTACTATAACATCTAAAATATAATGCCCGTACTAGGTAAATACTCCACAATTTTCAGAAATAATGACTTGTTTTTAGATTTCAGATTATTTAGTTCTTCCACAATAAGAAGTACGGTAATTTCTGTGTGTTTAACATCATTTCTTTTGTGTATTTTCTCAGTTATTGATCCAGAGTTTTTATACTCTTCCCACTTTCCCTTGAATTTAGCTGGACTAAGCCTGTACTGCCCAGTCTATGGCATCCTACATTGTCGTAAGCGAGGTCTTATGCGATCTATAATCCCTCCTATGTGCCTTCTCCATCTTCGGCTTTCCCTGGAGGACAGAGTGCCTGTTTCTTGTCTGATTTTGGATGTACTGTACTGTTTATTATGGCGTTCTTCATTATTAGTAGTCCCTGGTCTGCAGATACATGTTTCTGTTTTATATTTTGAAGATGTCAGGCTTTCATTTACTGGATCCCATGTAATTATAGTTATATAGGGGTCTTAAACTGCTCACAACGTCTATGCCATCATGAGTACAACTTGTGTTCTTTGTCACAGGCATGAGGAGGTTGTGGTAGTCTCTCATTCATTCTCACACCGCTCATTAGGCCATGTCCTCTCACACAGAACAGATTCACACTCTTTATAGTTAAGGTGATGCCATTTTTGGTTATAAAGATTTTCGCCAAGGCTCTTGTGATCTCTTCTCCGCTTCTCATAAACTCTTGCTACTTTCAGATGATGATTTTGCTCTCTTGACTCTTTCAGGACGTGGTCTCAGCATGTGAAGTCTTCAAATGCTCCACGTACCGCATGGTGGGGGAGAATGTTAGCCGTATAGCTCATACCTGCTGGGTGCCCTCTCACACCCTCACACGGAGCCTGTAATGAGAACAAGAGTATTCATAATAACCAAGCAAGATTCAGGAAATGTAAAATCATAGTCGAAAAATGTACTTTATATAAGGTTGCTACCGCCGTTATATAATAGCTTTTCAGAAACAGTGTGTGCCTTCATGCCCAGCAACCAGCAACCTTTATTGAACTTTTGTACCAGTTAGCTGTGTGCCCATGGACTAAGATAATAAGCAAGACAAGGAAAACACACAGAAGGGTATACATGGCATAATGTGCTGACTTTATGGTCTATTTTAAAAGAAGGAAAAATGTCCCAAGTTTCTCTTTTTGGATAAAAGGAACATGACTGCCAGCTGTAACATTTACAATGTTAGAAATATTTCTAGAAAACTATCTGGAAATGAACGAGTTAAAAGCTGAATCTAATGACAAATCTCCTGTGTTATAAGCAACAAGACTAGAACTTAGTTGTATAATTAAATTGGATGCAGCTAATTGTAAATGGAAGCACAACGGAGCCAGAAGTGACTTTATGCCAGACCTCCGCTATCAGCGTGGTGCATCTTGCATTTTCTAGAAACTGTATGCTTACACAGTAAATGGACCAGTTTACTGTATACAGTAAATTCTTTAAAAATATATATTTATGTCTCTATTAGTAGTGATGTGCGAGTAGTAAGAGATTGGGGTTCGAATAGCTCTAACTAAATACTTGAGTCCCCTTCACCACCTGGCGATTTTGAGAAAGTGTGAGGCCTCAGGTCAGTACGAGTTTGTAGATACCAAGCATGTATACTTTTACTGGTATCTAAGTGGAGATAAAAATTCAGAAGTTTGTAAAAAAAAAAGAATAGCACTTTTTGCGCCATGTTCTGCGACTCGTAGCATCCTCATATTTTGGGATCTGGAGTTGTGTGATGGCTTATTTTTTGCATCATTTTTGGGTGGATATGCTGTTTTGATCGCCTGTTATTACATTTTATATCAATGTTGTGGCGACCAAAAAAACATAATTTTGGCATGTGGACCTCTTTTTCCGTTACGCAGTTTACGGCTCTCATTAATTGATTTTATATATTGATAGATCGGGCGTTTCTGAACGCGGCAATATCGAATACGTGTATTTTTTTATACTTTTATTTTGAATGGGGAAAAGGGGGGTGATTTAAACTTCTGTGGGTTTTTTTTCATATTTTTTAAAACTTTATTTTTTAATTCATTCTTGATTTTACACTGCCCCATAAAGCGCCTCACTGCTGCAGGGCCCGATCCCTTGTAATTAGTGCTCCAGAATAGAAAAGACTTTTTCAATGACTCCATTGAAAAAGGCTTCACCGCCGAAACGCGTCTGACAAGGCACTGCACATTATGCCTGACAAGATGCAATTTGAATCTGTCTATGTGATTAACTGAAATAAAAATTATCGTTGATACTGGAGCGGGTGGCTATGAGCCATGAAACACGTGTAGGCAAAATAAACAGAGTGTGTGATTAACTCTGTGTTTATCTTTGTGGTCAGCGCGGCATTTGATCCCAGCTCTTTTTACTCTTATCTGGATTCCTGTGTGCTTTTATTGTAGTTGTGACCCTCACAACTACATCAGGTGAGTTTAACTATTTGGGGTCTGAGGGACCTGTATAATAGCGGTACTACTCTATGTGCGCTTCCTTTCTCTTTTAATTTATAGGGAGGCTAAGGTGAGCGTACATCCCTCATTCCCTATCCCTGATTTACATTTTCAATCCCTTGTGCCATGTCCCGATGAGCTGCAGCACATCGGGACATGGCACTTACTTTCACTTTCAGTGGTTAGCAGCGCTTGCTAACCACTGACAGGAAGCGAATCCTGATAGCTTCCGGGGTCACACCAGGACCCTGGGCTATCAGGTACTGAGCAGAGATCCCGCAATCTCATTGTGGGATCTCCGATCTCGGTGGGGAACGGCGCGGTCCCTGCCACGGCGGTTTTGGATCCTGCTATCAGTGAATGACAGCAGGATTCAAAGCGTTAACAGCACCAATCGGATTGTGAATCCGATCAGTGCTAGAAGCCCGATATCTCAGCTGATGAGATCAGTTGAGATGTCAGGTGAATGATGTGAGCCCACCGCCGGAGCTCACATCAAACACTGGGACCCGACCCATGGCGTACATGTACGTCATGGGTTAAGAAGGGGTTAAACTGTTTCATAAAAAAGTAAATGTGGCGCACAGGAGGGTATTGCAGCCATATTCTCTGACTAAGCAATGATACAGTTAACTCAGAGATCTATACCCAGCATAGAGGGCCAATAAGGTCCTAGTGGGCGGAGTGTAGTGGTAGTGTGAGTGGAAAAGTTTAGACAGAAGTCTCTGAAACAACGTAGGAGAAGGGAGCAAAACAGCAAGCTCTGCAACCTAGGAGAGGGGGCCCGCACAGTTCCGTGCAGCCCCCTGGCCGCCACCCCGGTTGGGCACCATTACTCCCGGTACCTTAACAACCCATCTACGGGCATCTACATGCGGGTCCAAAAACTTCCCGTGCCCATCTACTACTGGTCTACTGATACCGAAGCTAGTAGTTGTTCAGCATTGCTACGCGAACCAGGAATGGAGGGACCGCTTTACAGGAGCACCCCACCACCGCCGCTTACAACAAGTCGTCTAGCCAGCGGAGTACCCACTAAAAGGACCCAAGGCTCCCCACAAATCCGGCCAGAATTCCCCGGAAGGGCAATTGAAGCAGCCTCCTTGTACCCGACCTGGCATTCCATGGCGACCTCGGCAACACAGCTTAGTTAGAATGGAGGAACACCGCGGAGCTCTGAGAAACGCTGGTCATTGCTAAGTCCACCCAGTCCGTTACCTGAGAACTGTATGCCATGTATCACCTGCTGGTTACAGTAAATAACCCGTTACAGAAACTTTCAGTGTCCGTGCCTTCTTATGAACTGTCCATCTCCGCACACTAAGGTAACTGCAGCTGCCTCAGAACATCTTGTGCAGCTCCTGGCTCCGGGGATCACCGCTCAGCCTGTGGGGAGCGTTCCATCTCGCTGCATTCCATCCCCCGGAGGCCCAAGGAGCGCCGGTGGACTTCACCGGAACACTCATAGGTGGCGTCACGAAACAATTAACCCCTTTAATCTGTTCCATTAATGACGTCTTGTTTGATCTGGACCACCGGGCCTCCACAGCCGCATGCGCGGTTCCGTGACAAGGAGGAGAAGCAACGCCTGCAACGTGTCGACCCGGCCACGGTGAGTCATAAAGTCCAGCTCAACCCTTCCTATAATAAGATGCAGGTGTTTGAGAAATTTGCTGGTCATGCAATATCCGAAACTGAAAGAAGGATCCAGCTCCACGTCTTCAATAAAACTTCATTTTTTAATTCAACATGGTTAAAATGTACACGTATTTACACATTTTTGTATTATGATTAAGATCATGATGCTGGCCGAAATGCGTAAATATGTGTAAATTTTAACCATGTTGAAATAAAAAAATATGAAGTTTTATTGAAGACGTGGAGCTGGATCCTTCTTTCAATTTTAAACTGTTTCAGTATTCGAAAGCGATGGAGTTCCCCATTGACTTGGATTGGATTTATTATTCATAACGAATACTGAAACAGTTCAAACACATAACGAAGGAGGAATACAGCAACTCGTCCAGAAATAATTAAAATCAACAAATTTTTATTCCATCATGTTAAAAACTGAAAAAATATTAAAATTGCTCCAGTGTCTTGGTTTACGCATTTCAGATTAAAAAACACGTTACTCATAGCTATGAGAGCAATTTAAATTTTTTTCAGTTTTTAATGTGATGGAATAAATATTTGTTTATTTTAATTATTTCTGGACGAGTTGCTGGATTTCTCCTTCCTTATGTGTTTGGCTCGGATCTCCTGCATCTGTTTTCCTTGTACCACCCGGAGTTAATTGAGAATGTTGGACCTGGAAATTTGGATTTGGAAGACATGCTTGAGGGGTGAGCTGAAAATTCTTTTTTCTATTTATGAAACAGTTCAAAGTATTTGGTTAGAGCTATCCAAACCTGAAGATCTTACTACTCGCGTGAGTTAGTTACTAGTTAGTTACTACTATCTACAGTGATGCTTGACAGTGTGTGAACAACGATGATCGAAGATTCTGAAATTTGATTTGCTGACTTTGACAATTTTTCACGAAAATTCAATTTATGGCTGATAAATTTGCTACAAATCTTAGGACGTTCAATTGTTCCACGGGGGTGTATCTAAGCCTAAGTTCACACTGGACCTTTCTGATCCATTTTTGGTGTTGCATTTTTTTTTTAAACTGCACCAAAAATGGATTAGTCACTGTGTCTACCAGCAAAGTGCATGGGATTTTCAATTTGCTGTTTAGATGCTACGTTTTTCACTGCTGCGTTAGTGGTATAGAAAGCACATCCAGAGAATAATGAGCATGTTAATTATTGCTCTGTTTTTCTAGTGTGTTTTCTGTACCACAAACATTCAATTACTTACTCTCCCCGGTGTTCCTATAGTGAGCCCTTTTGATGTCTGCCTTCCGAACATCAGCAGGACCTGTGGGTAGTCTGTATGATGCTTCCAGGATCTACCCATGTATATGCAAATAGAGCCTGAGGAGCCTCGGTTAGGAGTCTCAAACACAGGACTAGCCATATATCCCTCCAGGGAAGGACCCAGCCAAGGGGTGGCTCCTTGCGGGGAACACCATAACCACCATATTAAGTGGCCCTTTTAGCCAGCTGCCCGCAGTGTTTTCTTGGACTGGTCTCCCTGAGATCAGTGAATGCTTTGTGATGTTGGTCTACTAGGCCTTGCTCCCACCTAGCCAGAATCCTACTCCACACTGATGAAGGGCAACACCCCGAAACAGCTGTCTGTGTATGGATACCTGGCCTTGGTATTCCCTTGTCATATCTCTAAACTTGTAAAAGAGTTGGATATTGACTAAAAGGGCCACTTAATATGGTGGTTATGGTGTTCTCCGCAAGGAGCCACCCCTTGGCTGGGTCCTTCCCTAGAGGGATATATGGCTAGTCTTGTGTTTGAGACTCCTAACCGAAGCTCCACCGACTCTATTTGCATATTCATAATTCCCAGGGGGCAATGCGCCTAGGAATTCACTGTAAATCAAAAGAATGATGCTGGTGTCTCACGGTCCGCGCTGCTTCAGGGTTAAATAAACTCACCAAAGAGCCAAATAGATTTCCATCCTTTTATTCCTCCTCTCTCCTACGCGTTTCAGCGCCACACCCGGCGCCTTCCTCAGGGATCCGGTGTGGCGCTGAAACGCGTAGGAGAGAGGAGGAATAAAAGGATGGAAATCTATTTGGCTCTTTGGTGAGTTTATTTAACCCTGAAGCAGCACGGACCGTGAGACACCAGCACTCCCATCATTCTTTTGATTCACACCACTATCCAGTGGTTGGTGGAGGTCCTGCAGCAGCTGGAACATCGTTTCCAAAAACGCCTTCAAACCAGTTGTGGGGATCACAACTGGACCAGGTGAGCAGCTTCACAGCACCACCATTGCATATAAGTGTCACTAGTGATAGGGCACTATTGCGCCTCTTGTCCCCCTCCCTATTTTATCTTTATAGGAATTCACTGTGTTTGAGCGCTTTAGCCAACTGCCCGTAGTGTTTTCTTGGACTGGTCTCCCTGAGATCAGTGAATGCTTTGTGATGAGGATCTACCCATGTGACTCAGTCACATGGTGTCTGATCTTGTAAGCACTGTAGAGACTACCCACAGGTCCTGCCGATGCTTGGGAGGACGACATCATTGGGGAACACTGTGGGGTCACCATGGAGGGTAAGTGTGTGTGTGTGTCTGTCTGTCTGTGTCCCTCAAAAACAAAGTAAAATGCAGCACAAACACAGCACAAAAAATGGAGCACAAACACTCTGTCAGAACTTAGCCTAACTCTCTGAGGTATCCGAGGAATGTATGCAACAGCTTTTAATGTCTTAAATGCCAAGCCAACCTCAACAAAAAGGAAGTGAGTTGATGGTGGTATTTTTTTTATATTGTTGAGGCATTTAGTAATGGTCTTGAATTTCCACTATAAGTATAGAATGTCTTATACTGTGGATTAGTGGAATATTCTAACCTCTTCCAGCCTGCTGAGTATTAACAACTCTTTTTATGAGGTACTCAGAAATCTACTTTGTACATGCCATGATACATGTCCACAAACATGTGTTGTGAAGATCAGACTCTGATAGACCCCACTTCTTTATATAAAACAGGCTGATCACTCACACCTGATTGTCATGCCATTGATTAAAATCACCAGACTCTATTGTCTGCTAATCCTGAAGAAGGTTCACATACTTTTGCCACTTACAGATATGTAATATAAGATCATCAAATCTTATATATTTATGCATATTTATTTTACATATAGTGTCATCATATTTTGAAGCACTTTACAGATATCGTTGCCACAATCTACATTTCCTGGCAGCATGTTTATGTCCTGTGAAAGGAAACCATAGTACTTGGAAGGAATCCACGCAAACATGGGGAGAACATAAAGATTCCTTGTAGATGTTATTCCTGGTTGGATTTCTACATAGGACCCAAGGGCTGCAAGACTGCATTACTAACCACTGAGACACTGTGCCCAATAGCAGATTAAAACTGATTTTATGAAACTAGTTAAAGACATTCAGTAAGTGACATATTGTAATCTCGGCCTGGGGGTCTCTGGTACTGCTATATTCCATCATCACATAAGCATGATACAAAAATTGATCTAGGTTTGAAGATCCCCAGTGGAGTGGTTTGCAATACTATTTTCATCTGGCCATTAAATAAATCTCTCCATATTCCCCAAAATACTTGGCAACTCCCTCTACTATTGGCCACAATTGTTCCTATTCTGGCAGACTGGAGAGGCCAGGTGTTTCACGGTCAACCATTGGCCAGCTGATCTTAACACTTATGTGTGCACCACCATGAGGTATATTCTACTCCCCTTCAATGTCACCACTTACATCTGGACATGTGATGAGAGAAAACAAGGATCACAATGAACAGGACCTGGTGGTCTAGGGGAACAGATTCATATGCCACCTAGAGAGGTTGTGCACTCTTGCACAACCCCGGTTTCGGCATGTAGGTGAGGCCCAGATGTTAGGGAGGACACTCCAGGAATGCTTCGGTATGATGTGCAGTGGTCACGGGCATTGCTAGTACACGTCACCTCAGGTGCTTCGGTGTAGGAAGTATTGGCAGCCAAGAGCAGCTCCTACTGCTCACCCAGGGGGGATTGTATGCACGGAATTGAAAATAAAGGTTGTGGAGATTTAGGAGCATTAGGGCAAGATAAGGGCAAGAATTATCCAAAGTTTTAATGCACAAACCTTTTTACTAGATCTCTTTATATGCCACAACGCGTTTCAACAGTCTTTGCTGTAACATTGTCAATGGTCAAGTTTAGGCCTTCAGGGGACAATGTTCCCAGCGTAAATACCCAATAGCTTTCCTTCTTGATTACTTACCCCAACAGGTCCGAAACATTATCAGAGACCTTGTATAAAAGTTCAGCTCAGATGAGATTTCATGGTATTCCTCTCATGCTCACTTAGGCTGGTTTCACACTTGCGGACCCCTCCGCAGCATACTGTGGTGGGGATCCGCAAGCTGAGTGCAGGCACCGCAAGTCTCTATGTTTAACATGGGACGCTGGTGCCTGTGTCGAGCCCAGGCCCTGGGGTACTCGGGTATCAGGCTCGGTGGGTGTTTTCACGGGGATGTCACGGGTGGCAGTGCTTGAGCCCATGGCCTGGCTGACACTTCAATAAGGGGTTATGTACAGGGGATAAGAGTTTTTTGTTGTCACGTGACGCCACCTGTAGTGTAGTGGATCACCAGCACCGCCACAGTCCTCCGGAGGGCGATGGTATCGCGGCAAGGATGGCAAAGCTCCCTGCAGGTGGAGCCAGGTTGAATTCTGCAGCAGCACAAAGACACGGAGGCAAGTTCACTCTCTCCCGGGTACTTTACTGTAAACAGTCATCAGCATACAAGTCCACAGTTCAGCAACAGTTGTTAAAGAAACAGGTAGCTCTACGGGTGGCTGCAAGTAGATGCCAGGTGGTATGGTGGTACCCATGGTATGCCTTAGTTGATGAACCCGTGTCCTTTCTTCCCCGCCTAGGATGAGTCTATACCCAATTACTCCTTGAAGGTAGTCTTGTGGCTCCCCACTCTCGTGGTGAAGAAGCAGGCAGACCGCTCCATCTGGCAGGGTGCTGTGGCAATAAATGGACCACAGCAGCCGGTTGATGACTGCAGAGGTAGACTCCGGCTGTTTGCTCAGGTCCGGGGTTCCCGTGGTGGACTGGGGAATTCCCTGGAGTATGGTCGCTCCACACTGGGCTTCCCCCTTTTCTCTCTAGGGCCCAGACTCCCTCTCTCAGGATCCTCTCTTATCTTCCCTCCGGATCAGTGTAGAGCTGTCCAGGTTAACCTTCCACCTCGCTCCTTACTCCTCCTCGGCTCCTCTCCAACTCCGACTCCTACTAACTCTCTACTCCCCCTAGAGGTGAATATATCTCTCTCCCAGGAATAACCTCCCACCACTACTCTAATGTGAGAGTGCAGGAATGGGTCCCACCCACCAACCTAGGATCCACGTGCAGCTGGGGAAAATTACACCACTTTTACGGGTGCAATACCCCACTGTGACACCTGACCATGTGGGGCGCCACACCTGTGCTCAGGTGTAGATGGACGTGCGCACCCATTGCCGGCAATATGTGATTTGTGCGCATGTGGATGCTTGCGCACAAATCACACAGTCTCGTCCGCACCAGGAACACGACTTGTCACGTTCAGGGTGCGGACGACAGTGTGTGACTTGTGTGCAGGGCCAGGCATCCGCATGCGCACAAATCACATATTGCCGGCAATGGGTGCGCACGGCTATCTGCACTCAAGCGCAGGCACCTGCATCCCCATGTTAAACATAGGGACTTGCGGTGCCTGCGCTCAGCTTGCGGATCTCTTCCGCAGGTCTCTGATAATGTTTCAGACCGGTTGGGGCAATTAATCAAGAAGGAAAGCTATTGGATATTTAACCTGGGAAAATTGTCCTCTAAAGGCCTAAACTTAACCATCGACAATGTTACAGCAAAGACTGTTGAAACGCATTGTGGCACATAAAGAGATCTAATAAAAAGGTTTGTGCATTAAAACTTTGGATAATTCTTGCCCTTTTCTTGCCATAGTGCTCCTAAAACTCTGCAACCTTTCTTTTTAATTCTGTGCACTTACATCTGGAGGAAGTGAGTGCTGCTGCCCTGTCTCTTTCTCAAGATATAAGTGATACATCTTAAAGTACCTTTACACGCCGCCACTGTGCCTAGCAACAGGTATCCACCGCACGTGCACGCGCATGTTTTTAACGGTGGATACTGATCGCTGATGCCACATATAGATGCCGCCATTACGTTGTCAACTGAAGGTATCTTTGTTCCCCGGAAGTTCCGACAGATCCTGCGGCTTACTTCCTGTTGAATACCTTCCCTGCTTTATTCGCCGCTACCACAAAGGAATATGGGCGTACATATTTGGTGCCGCAAGTACATAGGCGTGACAGAGTTGTGTATTCCGTGATGCTAATACGCTGATTGGACAACGCAATAGTATCATGATTGGCCAGCCAGCGCAGGAAGGCTGGCTAATACATGACGCCATTGCAATTGTGTAGTGTGAATGGCGAGCTCTTTAAATATGGCGGCCTGTGAAGGGACAGCCAATGGTTACACAGTAGCCCCCACCAATGATCGCTGATGGGGCGTGGTATCCATGACGCTGTGGCACACCCTTGAGAGTTCACTAGGTGACGCAACATCCATGCCTGTGCTCCGTTTAGACGCCACTATCATGGCAATTGTGCCTTTGTGTTGCCTTGGGCTTTTGAGCACGGCTCAGCAACAGGTATCTGAGTCAACTGCAGGACCCCGGGAGGAATTGCCCTACTTACACGCCGCCATTTCGTAGCAATTTCATGGCAACAGGCACAACTATCCCCAGTGCCCGACAGTTGCTACCTTCCAGTGGTGGCGTGTAAAGGGACCCTTAAAGTGGGAAGGCTGCTGATTGGGCGAAGGGCTCACGTGATGTAACAATATTACGTGATCGCCTAGAGAGTGAGTGCTGACACCACCGGGACAACACTGGCACCAGAGAGGAATATAAATATTATTTTAAAAGGGGGACATTTTTGGATTAAGAAGGGGTTGTCCGAGTAGTGGACAACACCTTTAAATCTTACCCATGGGTGGATAAATGGCAGATGCCATGCTGGAAATGAGCCTACAAATTTTCTTCATAATATTGAGATTTCAATTTTCAATTGTCTAACCAACACAGACTACTCTGACACTAGTATCACGTAGCAGATCTTTTTTCATATGTGTTCTATCCATTATTTTGCAGATTCATTGTAATGAATGTAATTTTGACATGTCCTTTTTCTGCAAACTGATTGTTCACAAAAAAAAAAGAACAGAGACACATCAATGGCCCCTAATGTCAGTGTGTTATCCGAATTTTACTTATCAAAGGGCAGGAAAGCAAGGATTTTTGTTTTATTCCCCATATATGAGAAATGGATGCAACAAAAATTATGGAAACTGTAACACTTCTCAAAAATGAAGACAGTATAGACCATTGTGCTTGTATGGGTGGGGGGAGTAAATGTGTGAAATCAGCTGACCTGGCCACTAATGTTTTCGTGCCCACACCCATGTTGCATAAACGATTCTGACTGGTCACAATAGCACTTGCAATAGCAATTAGTTGAAGGAAAACTTCTATGACCCTCCGATAATGAGGAGGCTTGACACTATGCCAAAGCCTTTTCCCCATGCGGCCACTTCGATTAAGAAGGGAAGTCTTTTTTACTCATTTATTTCACTTCATTCTCAACTTTTGATGTAATTTTAGGTAAAATTTAGGCAAGAAATATGGAAATTTCTAAAGGGTTCACAAACTTTCAAGAACCACTGTATAAAAAAAGGCCAATGTAAAATGCTACTATGGTTTCTGATTTGTGCCAATATCAACATATATACAAGGGAATAACAATTATACAGAAAAAGATAACAATAACTGATGCATCCAATGACTGTCAGGGTTTTTATTCTCGTAATGTTATATGTTTACTGTGCAGCTTACATGACGCTTTACATCGTCCATACTTAGAGTGGCTCCTTTGTCATTGTTGTTGCGTTTTGAGTCTTTCCCACATTTTGCACCTCCGCACAGCTTATATTTCAATACCTGAAAAAATAATCACCATTAATCCTGCTATTTGGATAGGATGTATGTACAGGATGCATTCTTACATATCAGTTAGGTTGCTTGCTCCTACCTCATACGCATAGTCGAAGAGCTCGAGAACTGTTAGGATACTTGCACCAATAAACAGGCCCATCTGTCCTCCAATGTCCCCTATAGGGAAAAAGAATGATAGCATTGTAATCATATGAGAAAGATCGTTATAGCTAACCTTTGACATATAAGGGTATGTGCCCACATAGTGGTTTAGTGACGTTCAAACCGTCAGTAAACCGGTGGAAATTTGCAGGAGCCTAGAGTTCTGAGCTCTGAAGTCTCCAGCTGTTTTCCACCGGTTTCCCAGCGTTTTTTTCAGCGTGTGCACAGCGTTTTTTAGTCGGTTTTCCCAGCGGTTTTAAAAGCGGTTTTCTATGGAGGATTTTGTTCATGGAAACGATCAAAAACCGCTGAGAAGAATTGACATGCTGTATGCTCCTAAACCGCTAGGAAACCGCTCAACCTCTGGCAGATCCGCTCACATAAACCCACTATGTGTGCACAGCGGTTTGTAAATTACATAGGGTTACTTGTAAGTCCTAACGCTGCTTAGGATTTACATAAATTTAAATAAAACCTATGCTAAACCGCCGGCGGTTTTCGCTACTAAACCGACGTTAAACCACTATGTGGGCACATACCCTAATGAAGACTAAATATATAAAAAGTGACAGTAGATGGAATTATGACTCTTTGAAAATATACAGTTTATCATTAGCAAATGAAATAATTTCAATCAGTATTATAGGGTTTCACTTACATTTTAATTGAGCTCAAATACTGATAAGAGTCTCATCTCTAGGAGCTACCAACTCTGAGGGGGTGGACTTATTCAGTACAGTGAGAAATAATAATTTCACAGGGTGCATAATGTATATTTATAAGGATCACATAGGATCAAAAATATCCCCCAAAAAACAATCCAAAAGCCACTGCAACAATGCAGATTAAACCAACTACAAATCTAGAGTATAAGGCTAAAAATAACTACACTTTATTCAATATCTACTGGTAATAATATATACTGTAGGATGACAAAAACAGCACATAGAATAGCTAGGTAAATACATTAATTCAGGTGAAACGGGTATAACACAAGTGGATTTATCATGAAATGAGGAACAATTGCTTCAATACAACGTAGAACATCATAAACCTCACTGTGTATAACAAGATGTCTGCCAAACACATAATGATGTTACAATCCACTTTACCCATAAAGTGCATCAGACCCAGATATATGAACAAACAAAGCCCCTAATGCACGTTTCGCTTTTTAATGATGTTGCTTCTTCAGTGGGAGGTCTCTGGTATGGCAAATTGGATTTGGCCTATTTCACCATTGGGTCAAACTTTTGAGTTATCTATTTTCTCATAAATTTACCAAAAGAAAATCACAAACATGGTGAATTAATGCATTAATCCATCCTACTGGGACAAGAATCAACAATAAACAAATAAGGCAAAGAAATTCTTTACGACCTGTCAGGAACCTGAAGTATTCTGTACATTGAATATTGTTATTTATAAGCCCAGTACTAAGACGTCCCTATTTTCTACTGCCTTTATAAAAGTGAAGGATGCATCTGCTTCTAAAAGTTTAATGTGGAAGAGCAGAACATAGCTGCATAACACATGTTAATCTGCCCGGAGCCATATCTGATATATATATACAGGGCGGGCCATTTATATGGATACACCTAAATAAAATGGGAATGGTTGGCGATATCAACCTCCTGTTTGTGGCACATTAGTATTTGGGAGGAGGAAACCTTTTCCAGATGGGTGGTGACTATGGAGGCCATTTTGAAGTCGGTCATTTTGGATCTAACTTTATTTTTTTCAATGAGAAGAGGGTCATGTGTCAAACATATTGAGAATTTCATAAGAAAAACAATGGTGTGCTTGGGTTTAACCTAACTTTATTCTTTCATGAGTTATTTACAAGTTTATGACCACTTATAAAATGTGTTGCTGCCCATTGTGTTGGATTGTCAATGCAACCCTCTTCTCCCACTCTTGACACTCTGATAGCAACTAGATCATACTAGAGTACATCCATAGAGTGATGGCTGGCCTGTGGAGGGATCTAGAGGAAATTTGACATATTAGGTCATGACCAGAGGGCTGAGTTACAACACAACCTAATGTCAGTGACAGTATTAGGAGGATGCCAAAATCAATACCAGAAGATAAGAGTCAGAATCAACATGCAGATAGGAAGACAAAACAGTCCAAAGTCAGTAACTAGTAACAACGGTAGACTCAAGCAAGCAGCAATTCACTAAACAGCAGACTGCTGTGGTTTACCCAAAGCTCATAGCAGAAAGCTAGTTAAATCTGATGATTAGAGCTCTGTAGTAGCTCACTTAATGGGCACCACCACATGTCCCAGCAAAATAAATAATTTACTGCGCTTTTGTTTCCCTGGCATCCACACAGTAAGTGTGGTACTGCTTTACCCCTTACCGAGATCCACTGTACATTTGTGGCCAAAAGTATTGACACCCCTGCAATTCTGTCAGATAACACTGGGGAACACAATTTTTTAGGAGTTAGGTCAGACAACTGTTCCTAATTAATTTTTGGATGCTGAATCCAGAAATGATCTCAGTTTTTCTCTATCACGTCAAGTTTTTGAACTATAGGATTTTTGTCTTCTCAATATTATGTAAACTACTGTCCCTAAAAAGTGTTTTTTTTTTTTAAATAGTACAAATATGAACAAAAAATGAAATATATAAGAAATAGGCATGACAAATATGTTTTTTAACACTATCATATGCCACGTAGCTCTATATGAGTCGAATTGTAATCAGATAAGTCTTATTACAGATATCAGTGCAATTGTGCTTCTCTGGCAGGTAAGTTGTGGAGGAAAAACTTGACGTGCTAGAAAAAAACTGACTACATTTTTGGAATCAACATGCCAATTTTAGTATAAATCAGCTAAAAAACCTAACTCAACAGAAATTTTTTTTCAAATTGTTCCCCAGTGTAATACTCAGTTTCTTCCTGAAAATGATTGCAATCACAAATGCTTTGGTATTATTATCTTCATTAAATTTGTCTTCAATGAAAAAACACAAAAAGAATTGTCATAAAGCCAAACTGGATATAGTTCCACACCAAACATAAAAAAAGGGGGTGGACAAAAGTATTGGTACTGTTAGAAAAATCATGTGATGCTTCTCTAATTTGTGTAATTAACAGCACCTGTAACTTACGTGTGGCACCTAACAGGTGTTGGCAATAATTAAATCACACTTGCAGCCAGTTGACATGGATTAAAGTTTGCCAAAGAAGAATGGTATCAATTCCAGCAGAGCATTGTAAGAAGCTCATTGATGGTTACCGGAAGTGGTTGATCGCAGTTATTTTGGCTAAAGGTTGTGCAACCAAGTATTAGGCTGAGGGTGCCAATACTTTTGTCTGGACCATTTTTGGAGTTTTGTGTGAAATGATCAATGTTTTGCTTTTTGCTTCATTCTCTTTTTGTTTTTTCATTGAAGACAAATTAAATGAAGATAATAATACCAAAGAATTTGTGATTGCAATCATTTTCAGGAAGAAACTGAGTATTATCTGACAGAATTGCAGGGGTGTCAATACTTTTGGCCACATCTGTACATATACGGCGCAAGTCATTAGCAGTTTTGTGAGCTTGCCCCATACCTAAAAGATAATGGCTGTGACACACAGCTAGGACCTGCTTCTAAAAGCCATGGATGGAGCAGAGCAAAGTTCCACCCATGACTGTTAAACTGTTAAATGCTGCTGTCATGCTCTGATAGTGGCATTAACAGCCCAGCGGCATGGGGGGTGTTACCCTACGTCCCAATGGTGCCCTCATGACTTGATGACGGGGTGCAGATGGGTTGCTACGACAGCTGAGGATCTCTTGGAAACGTCTGCATGTCGCGGTCATAGGGCAGGGGTACTCAACCATCTGGGGGGTTAACAGTTCAGGATAGTCACAGCGGCAGTCCCCAGAGGTTGTGTTCCTGGTCGGCCATGTTAAGGGAGTTACTGTATTTACAGGGGATAAAGTTTATTGTGATGCAATATTTCAAGTTGATATCACCATTCATTCCCATTTTATTTAGGTGTATCCATATAGATTGCCCACTCTGTATAGTGCAAGCGATCAGATGATCACAAGGTCATGTTGACAAAGCAGACTAATAAATATAATGCATAGTAAAATAAAAAAAAGTTTTAAAAAATATGAAAAAAAGAAAGAAAACCTAAAAGTTCAAATCACTGCCCTTTTCCCTCATTAAAAATAAAGAAAATAAAAAACCCACATAAGTGGTGTCGATGCTACCAGAACTGTCTATTCTTACAAAATATACAAATAACCTGATCAATAAAGCCTGTCAACAGGAAAAAGAAATAAAAACAAAACTGCGGAGGGTTTGAAGCCACAATTCTGCAAAACAAATGCTGTAAGAAGTGATCAATATGTCATATCCCCCCCAGATGGTAATAATACAAATGTTGTCTCGTTCTGCAAACATAAGCCTTCACACAGCTCTATAGACTGATGAAAATGAAAACGAAGAAAGAAAATATAACGGGTCTTGAAAAATGTTGTTTTTTAAATTTCTGATTTTTTTCACTACTACTAAAATAATTTAAAAAAAAACTGGACAAGTTTGCTATCGCCCTAACCTTATAGATGACAAGAATCACATTCCCAGGACATGGTTACCACATAATATACGCCGTAAAAACAGTTCACAAAAAGCAATGTCAGAATTACTTTTTTTTGGACATTTCACTGCACTTCACTTTGTGGTTAAAATGAATAGTGTCATTCAGAAGTACAGGATGTCCTCCGAAAAACAAGCTGTCATATATGTATGTGGACAGAAAAAAGTTATGGCTATTAGAAGGGGAGGAAAAACTTAAAATGCTAAACGGATATTGGCCATGTCAGGAAGGGGTTGATGTCAGAGGTGGATGTAGGGATGAGTTCAGACACTGATGTAACATCTATTCTGGCTGCAAGGCTTTTATTTTTAGATCAAAAAGGATCCTGCCGTGCTTTGTACTCATTATGGACCATGAAATGTCAATGTCCTTCAAGATCTTTTACATTATAGACATATAAATGTGGAATACTGGCATACATGCTGTTTGCATCATTTATTAATAGCTTTAGATGCTTTTTGAGCTTTGTTTGAGAAGAGGCATGGCAATGGTGGGGAGCGTGGTTATGCTAGAAGCTGGGATGGCAAAACCAAAGTGGGATGTCCATCCGAGGCTACCGGCACTGATAGGTAGAACTCCAAGTGATCCTTTAACCCCTATACAGGGATCTGGATTCACAACAGGGTCCAGGAGATAACTGCCTATAGAAAGCAGCAATCCAGAGACAAGAATGGTCGCTAAGCAGAGTCAAAGGCAAAAGGTTAGGGCAAGGACAAAATCAGGATCCAACAGCATAGTCAGGGAGCTGGTTGAAAACCGAGAAAGCAGTAAAGTAAAAAATCGTGACGAAGCACAATAGTACAAACAACAGGCCAAGGTAAGCTGGTAAACACTAGATGCAATACAAGGCTAGTAAGGAAAACTAAAAACTATTTCTATCAGTTTGGAGGAAGAGGTTGAAGGTATATGTAGGGTGAGCTACTTTCCGATAGGCTGGAGTTTAGGAGGTAATGACTTCACCTGGACAGGCCACACATTAACACTGTCAGACTGTGAAGTACTACAGGTCCCAGCTACTCTAACCTTAATGGACGAGCGGAGCCTGCGCTCTTCAGAATTTTGTGCCAAGACATCTCTTCTATCACTAGCACCACCTATAGAATGAATAAGGCGTCTAATGACTGAAGCAGATGTTGCAGGAGGTTCTGGTAGAGATGTGTCACCCCTATCACCAGCACCACCTACAGGGTGAAAATGGCAGTGTCTAGTGACCGGAGCAGACGTTGCAGGAGGTTCTGGTGGAGATGTGTCACCCCTATCACCAGCACCACCTACAGGGTGAATATGGCAGTGACTAGTGACCGGAGCAGAAGTTGCAGGAGGCTCTGGTGGAGATGTGTCACCCCTATCACCAGCACCACCTACAGGGTGAATATGGCAGTGACTAGTGACTGGAGCAGAAGTTGCAGAAGGCTCTGGGGAAGATGTAGCACCTCTATCACCAGCACCACCTACCAAGTTAATAAAGCTGTGCCTGGTGACTGAAGCAGAAGTCGCAGGAGCAGGGTTTGGTGGGGATGTGGCATAAAATTAGACAAAATATTATAAACATAATCCAAATGTATCACCCAGAGCGAGTCACAAGTGGCACATATTCATATTGTCTGGCTTACACAGCTTAGATATTAGATAGATATTAGAAAATCTGCTACATTGTGTAAAAGTATTAGGGCCGCTTTACACACACCAACTTCTGTGTCCAACTTCGGAACAGATCTCTGGTTGCAATGAAATCATGGACACATTGTTCCATTTGTACACAGCCACAAAATGGAACAATGTGTCCATGATTTTACTGCAACCAGAGATCTGTTCAGAAGTTGGACACAGAAGTTGGTGTGTGTAAAGCGGCCCTTAATAAAGTAAGAACGCAAAAAGTAAAAAACACATTTCCTTTGGACATTTTACTCTAAATAACAATATTATGTGCTTAACCTAACTAAAAAAGGTTAGAATGACCTCAAACGTAATGCTCACACTCTTCAGAGGGAAGGCCCAATAAGGAAACGGGCGGCTTTTCTTGAATAAGATCAAAAGATTTTGTAAGGTATTTTTGCTATGCCTTGCGTAGGCTGATGTAAAACATTACACTACATATTTCTAGCAGTCACAACCATAATGAATGTACACAAATGTGAAAATGAAAGCTTTGGTTAATGAGATTATCTCACCGAGAAGTCCAGCCACCTCGTATGCTTTCTTTTGTTCTATAGTTTCATAATTCAATGCTTCAAAGAAAATATCCAGTACCAAAATGTTCTCCCTGTTAAGTCAAGAAGGTGAAGAGATAAGAAAATGTAGAGATATATCAAGACCAATAACAAATTTATCAGAGTCAAGTCAAGGAGGCCAAAACTGGCAACACACACCAGATAAACCTTTTACGGAAAGGGGTTAAAGGGAACCTGTCACCTGGATCTACCCCGCTGACCTATCACTAGCTGTCCCTACACTTTCCTAGCTGCTCCCTAACCATCCCTCTTTGCTGTAAACCCGCCCTATAAAGAAAAATATAATTTACTGGAGGTCGCTCTGTCAGGAGAATGGAAAGGCAGCTCTAGGCTCCATTCTCCCCTCCTCCGTGCTTCACTGCATGCCCCGCTGGGCATCATTATTCTTTCATGATCTCCTCCTGCATTTGGAATCTCCCGCCCTCTTCTCCTCCTATGATGCACCGGCTGGTACGTCACATCTGGCCCGGTGCATTATAGGCCTGATCACATGATCGGCCTGGTGCATTATTGGTCTGATAACGTGATTGACCTGACTTCAATATGTGCATTGCGCATACGCGGAGGCGGGCCGATCACATGATCAGGCCCATAATGCATCGGGCCAGATCTGACCTACCGGCCGGTGCATCATAAGAGGAGAAGAGGGCGGGAGATTCCAAATGCAGGCGGAGATCAAGAAAGAATAATGACGCACAGCAGGGCATGCAGTGAAGCAGCGAGGAGGGGAGAATGGAGCCTGGAGCCGCCTTTCCAGTCTCCTGACAGAGCGACCTCCAGTAAGTTATAAGTCATTTTTCTTTATCTTTATAGGGCGGATTTACAGCAATGATGGATGGTTAGGGAGCAGCTAGGAAGGTGTTGGGACAGCTAGTGATAGGTCAGGGGGGGTAGATCCAAGTGACAGGTTCTCTTTAAAGGTGGGGTCACACGCGGCGATCTCGCCCGCGACATCGCCGCAAAGTGACGTCACAGCGATGCTGCGGGCGATATTGCAAGTGCGTCGCGCTGTGTGACAGCGCGACGCAACTGCAAATTATCGCTGGTCGCAGGTTGACAGGTTTATGAACATGTTCATAAACCTGTCAACCTGTGACCAGCGATTAGGCTGGATCGCGCCGTCTGACACTGTTGGCGGCGCGATCCAGCCTATATCGCAGCGTAACTGAGCCATCGCTCGCTGGGCTTAGCCCAGCCCAGCGAGCGATGGCTCCGCCCACATCGCTGCCGCGTCACCGGCAACGTCGTGCCGTGTGACAGCTGGCCTGCGATGTCGTAGGCGAGCGGGCACCTGCGCATCGCTTCCGACATCGCCGGCCAGATCGCCGCGTGTGACCCCACCTTAAGAAGAATAGTGGTAAAAAGGATATAATTATGCTTTTTTAAATAAAGAAAAAAATCACTTAAATTGTCCTACAATTCAAGACCTGGGATGGGTCCAGCCTATCAATTAACATGCTTTAATTAAAATGTATAAAATCTATACACACTGTAATCTGTAAAAGAGTTTTATTTCGAACTATATTGAAATGCAAAGAGAATCAGTCACAGCAGGCTGCCTTTACAATATCTGAAAGTCTGTCTGCATGCCAGCCGGAAGCTTTACCATCCAACCTGGATATTCACAGCGTTGTGAAGAACAAAAAATGACTCCTTACAGAGATGACATAAGGACTTCTAGCTTTGAATACAATCTGACAATGAATACGGTATTCATGTCTCCGTGTAATAATAAATACTACCGATGAAAAAATTACACAAAAAATAACCTTTCTTTAAGCTAAAGAAGATAGCTTCGGGCCCCCTTCTTTACATAGCGTTACCACTGAACTTTACTACACATAGAAATCATTTGTTTATTGAAACCAGCAAATACAATTCTGACAATGTAGCAGTAATTTGAAAACCTTGACGGTACAATTTGTAGGTCTAGTTTTATCAAAACTAACACTTTACAATCCCTGACAGAAGTTATGTCGTTTATCCACGTTATGTAAATAAAAGCTTATAACGTGACGTTAAATTCATCCATTGGTTGTATAAATTACTCTTTTGAAAGCTGAAACCCTCCGAAATGTGGTTTAGGTTAAGAAAATAAATTGGCATCAATGCTGAAATGTTAATCATTTAATGAACACAATGGTCAGATTTTAGCAAGAACAAAGTTTTGTCGCCTGGTCATATAATGCACCCAATCATAGTTTACATCCTCACCTGTGTTCAGTAAATGATCTGCTTATTAGTGGGTGTGTATAAAAAGAAACCCAGCACCCCAGACCTTCACTTGAACTGCAACTTGAGCTCTGACAACATGCCAAAGATCCACCCTGTGACTAAAGCCTTGATTATCAAGATGCTGAAGATCAGATCCACTACAGAGGTGGCTTGCACCTTTAATGTGCCTCAGGGTCAAGTACAAAGAATTAAAAAAAGATTTGAAGAGACTGGAGATGTTTTTGACAAGCCCAGGTCCGGCAGACTCCGCAAGACAACTGCTCAGGAGGAACATTTGTTGGTTAGAAAATCCAAAGCCAGCCCCTCTTCCACTGCAGCAGAGCTCCAACAGGCCTGGTCACCTCAAGTCCCTGTATCAACTAGAACAGTTTGTAGGATTCTGTCTCAAAATGGCCTCCATGGTCGAATCAGTGCCCAGAAGCCAGCACTAAACAAAAGGCTATTAAACAACCGTGTGGCAACTGCCAAGTTCCACAGCCTGCTAAACAGATGGACGCTGGAAAAGTGGCAGAATGTGGATTTCTCTGATGAATCTTCAGTAGAATTACACCACTGCCGCCGCAAATACTGCAGAAGACCTACTGGAGCCCGTATGGATCCAAAATACACCCAGAAAACAGTTACATTTGGTGGTGGAAAGATCATGGTCTGGGGATACATTCAGTATGGAGGTGTGCAAAACATTTGCAAGGTGGAAGGCAATATCAGTAGCCTAAAATATCAACCTCTAAATTCCAAATCATAAAAGGGGTCAAATTCTGCAGCAGGATGGTGCTCCATCTCATACATCCATCTCTGCAACAAAGTTCCTCCAGGCAAAAAAGATCAAGGTGCTCAAGGACTGGCCAGCCCAGTCACCAGACATGAACATCATTGAGCATGTTTGGTGCAGGATGAAAGAGGAAGCTTGGAAGATAAAACCAAAGAATCTAGATGAACTCTGGGAGGCATGTAAGACTGCATTCTTTGCTATTCCTGATGACTTCATTATTAAAATGTATGAATCATTGTTGAACCGCATGGATGCAGTCCTTCAAGCTCATGGAAGTCACACAAAATATTAAATATGACTCTAATAGCACCACAATTTTATTCACCAATGTTATGCAACATATATTTGTATTTTAAGTTAATTATTTGTTTGAATATCACATTACTTTCTGTGGACTAAAAAACTTTTGTCCTACCAAAATCTGACCATTCTGTGTTCATTAATGATCAATATTTCAGCATTGATGCCAATTTATTTTCTTAACCTAAACCACATTTGGGAAGGTTTCAGCTTTCATGAAATCTATGTGCCCCAGGTACTTTACTAAGGTTGTGAATAGTGATGAGCAAGCACCACCATGCTTGGGTTCTCTGTACTCATAATAAGCAGTTGTTTGCTTGCAATTTGAGTACCCAAGTATAATGGAAGTCAAAGGAGAACTCAAGCATTTTTCTGAAAGAGTTCCTAGAAAAATGCTAGAGTTCCCCATTATACTCAGGTATTCGAGTCGCTTCCAACTGCTCATAACGAGTACCGAGTACCCGAGCATGGTAGCGTTCGGTCATCATTAGTTGTTGTGAATGTAGAGGCATATGCCATATTTCAGCAGAAAACAAAAACAAAAACAGTCAACCGAATTTCAACTGATGTGGTTACTTTTGAAAGGTTATATCTATAATTTCATGGATGGTGAAATGTTGTTTAGATTTTTTGATATTTTGACAAGAAAGTTTACAGCATATTCTATACCAGGAAAATACCTCCTTCTAGACCTACCAAACTCCTCTCCTCTTTCACTGCCTCAATGCACTGATCAATTCAAAATTTCCCATCAGAAACACATTGAAGACAGATTTTGACCTTGACGGACTGATCAAATTTCAGCTGCTCCCATAAAATTGAAAGAAATAAACATGCACACTCAGCTGCTGCAGCTTTTAGCCAATATTTAGCCTAATTCCAGTGCAAGAGTCCCAGCAACACTGAATACTGTATAATGTCATCCACACTATTTTTTTCTAAATGCTTAAGGCTACTTTCACATCAGCGTTTCTCAGCATTCGCGGCAGATCCGGCAGCTTTGACGCATCTGCTGGGTGCCATAACATTTGCGGCAAGACTGCATTCGACCTAATGCATTCCCTATGGAACTTGCGTACATGTGCGGCACTTGCGGTTTTGCCGCGATCCGGCCAATCTGGCACTTGCAGCAATGGACAAAAAACACATACTATATACATGACAGCTTATTCTGATAAATCAACATTGACAACATTTACTTTTTAAAGAGCAATATCCACTTCAAGTCAAAATTGGTCCACAGAAGACAGATTATGTTTTACAATAACATACATCATAGTTTGGGGTAGCTTCTGTCTCAAAAATGACTTACTGATTTTCTACAACAATTTAGTCAAGCCAGAATTTCAATTAGGCTGAGGTCACACAATGATATGTTCTGTCATGTGAGACAATTGGCCCGATTTTGTTAATGACACTCGGTTCAAACTCTAATCAGAGTGTCAATTTACTGTGATCTCATTCTCTCGCATGCGAGAATTGGAGCACAGGTGAGGAGAAGATGGAGAATCTAATTTCTCCATCTTCTCCATTGTCTGTGTTCACGTAAATAGAACTGCACTCGGATGACATCCAATGTTTTACACAGACCCATAGGGTTTAATAGGTGCACACTATAAAATATATGCTGGCACTTGCAGCATGCTGTGACTTTTCTTTCATGCCGAATCGCTATAAGAAAAAAAAGCACTGGTTGACACTGCCCCATAGTATAACATTGGGGTGAGGGCTGTCTAGTAAAACATCAGATAGCACTCGTCCAAATTATACGCTCGAGTGAGTCAGCCCTTACTTTTAGTCTCCTGAACACATGAATCTACATTAAAATGATAACACAAAAACATCAATAAATAGTTGAAAACAGAAGTTTACACACACTGAATACAAAGACACATATGTATGTTTTTCTCACCTTCAGACTTGAAATCAGAATAAAACTTTCCCATTTTAGTTCAATTAGAATTACCATAATTATTCATATTTGCCAAATGCCAGAATGAGAGAAAGAATGTTTTAAGGCATTTTTATTACTTTCTGCAAAGTCACAAGTTTAAGATTATTATGCTTTTAAACACTTTGGGACTGCCAATATGATGAGGTCATGTGTTTGGAAGCTTCTGATAGGTTAATTGCCAACATCTGAGTTAAGCAGAGACACAACTGTAGATGTAATTTAATGCACACCTGAAATGCACTGCTTTTTTGCGTAGCATCATGGGAAAGTCTTAAGAAATCAGCCAAGATATCAGGAAGAGAATTATGGACTTGCACAAGTCTGGTTCATCCTTTGTTGCAATTTTCAGATACATGAAGGTGCCTCATTATTCTGTACCAATAATTATATGCCAGTGCAAACAAGATGGGAATGTCCAGCCATTATACTACTCAGGAAGGAGATGGGTTCTATTACCCAGAGATGACGGTGCTTTGGTCCGACATGTCCATATATCAACCCAAGAAAAAAAAAGCAAAAGACCTTGTGAAGATGATGGCGGAAGCTGGTACTGTAACAACATGTATCTTGTTTGTACTGGTGTATAATTTTTGGTACAGATAAATAAGGCACCTTCAGGTATTTGAAAATTGCACCCAAGGATGAACCAGACTTGTGCAAGTCCACAATTTTCTTCCTGATATCTTGGATGATTTCTTTAGACTTTCCCATGATGCTACACAAAGAAGCAGTATACATTAAAATACATCCACAAGTGTGTCTCTCACTCAAATGTTGCAAATAAACCTATCAAAAGCTTCCAAACACATGACAATCATTGGGGCTGTCCAAAATTAAATGCATAGTAATCTTAGTGTATGTAAACTTGTGATTTTGCAGAAAATAATAAAAACACCTTAAAAACTATATTTCTCTTATTTTTCTGGAATTTGGCAAATATTAATAATTATGGTAATCCCAATTGACCTAAAATGGGAAAGGTTTATTCTGATTTCATGTTAGATAGTGAGAAAAACATGCAAATGTGTCTTTTTATATAGTGTATATAAACTTCTGGTTTTAACTGTATCATGTAGACCACCCTTGAAAGCAAGTCTTGTCAGCTACAAGCAAGATCTAAGATGTATTTTAATTTATTTCTCAACCATCTGCAGGTGATTAGTTATCAGATCTGCAGAGCTACAAATGGTTCAAAGAGCAGCCGGTGAGAACAACAGGGTGTCTGCGGAGGTAACTAACAAAACACATAGAAAGATCTTGATAAAAACTGCCGCTGACTTGCAATCACTTTAGTGAAAAAAAATATTTGCTTTCAAAGGCATATAAACAGCCACTAAATCTAAAGAACATCTTAAGTCTTAATTACTTGAAAATTGATACCCCTCTAATGAATATCACAATCCCATGCAGTGAATACATAAGACAAATAAAAATAATAGGCGTAGTCTACGTCACATGCCAAAACTGTGCTAGGAGGAGACGCCCCGCAGTACACCAGGTGGGCTGCACCTCGATGAAACACTCTCCCTCTAAGGGCCCTTTCACATCAGCGTTTTTTTCAAATCGCGGCAGATGCGGTGAAAAAAACGCATCTGCCGCGATTACCACATACCGGCTGCACTTGCGGCGCGGTTGCGGTAAACACCATACAATGTATAGGCGCACTTGCGGCAGGTGCGGCAAGTGCGGTTTTAGCACTTGAGGCAGGTGCGGCCGCGAAAAAAAATGCTGTCAGCCGCGTTTTTTTTCGCGGCCGCACCTGCCGCAAGTCCGCCTATACCTTGTATGGCGTTTACCGCAACCGCGCTGCAACTGCAGCCGGTATGCGGTAATCGCGGCAGATGCGTTTTTTTCACCGCATCTGCCGTGATTTGAAAAAAACGCTGATGTGAAAGGGCCCTAACATAGTACAATACAACCACACCAGGCGAGAGGCTATGTTTTACCTTTACTCAGTTGATAGGCTCTACATATACTAATCATTATGCTCAGATAACTATATAAAAAAGAATAAGTATCTGAACACTACAAGTGCACAAGACAAGTAGACAAAACAGCAAGTAAACACACATCATCCCTATCACTAGCGCAAAATATGCAAATAAGGATAAAAAAGAATTAATGCGCTAATACTACCTAAACCTATAAAGGATTCAACAAAGAGTCATCCTAAAAAAAGTGTTACAATGCTACACAAAAGAACTAACCTTATACCTCTATGGATAAATATCCTGAATAAATCAGAAAAGGAATGAGTACATGTGGGAAGTAAAGAAATATAATAAAAACAGGTCCTACAAGACCTGATGTGGAGAGACCTGCATGGAGAGCAAATGACTAGGTAACACCAGTGGAGCAACATGTAGCAAGCAGCTAATCTGCAAGGCAAAAAGCATACTGACTCACCAGAGGGATAACCGAATAATGTTGGAGGGCTCCAAAGGTGAGTATCCAGGCGGATGAATGTTAAGGAATAACAAGACGGGGGAACTCCACTAGGATAAGTGACCGGGCTTGTAATACGAAGCTGCATGGGTCTATCCCATGCAGGAAAGACTGTCGTGCCTGCTATACAGTCATATGAAAAAGTTTGGGCACCCTTCTTAATCTTACTCTTTTTTTTTTTGTTTAAAATAGTTTTTTTGCAACAGCTATTTCAGTGTGATATATGTAATAACTGATGGACACAGTAATATTTCAGGATTGAAATGAGGTTTATTGCACTAACCGAAAATGTGAAATATGCATTATTTCAAAAATTGACAGGTGCAAAAGTATGGGCACCTCAACAGAAAAGTGACATTAATATTTAGTAGGTCCACCATTTGCAAAAATAACAGCCTCTAGTCGCTTCCTGTAGCTGTTAATGAGTTCCTGGATCCTGGATGAAGGTATTTTTGACCATTCCTCTTTACAAAACAATTCCAATTCAGTTAAGTTTGATGGTCGCCGAGCATGGACAGCCCGCTTCAAATCACCCCACAGGTGTTCAATGATATTCAGGTCTGGGGACTGGGATGGCCATTCCAGAACATTGTAATTGTTCCTCTGCCTGAGTAGATTTGGAGCGGTGTTTTGGATCATTGTCTTGCTGAAAGATCCATCCCCGGTGTAACTTCAACTTTGACACTGATTCTTGAACATTATTCTCAAGAATCTGCTGATACTGAGTGGAATCCATGCGACCCTCAACTTTAACAAGATTCCCGATGCAGTCATTGGCCACACAGTCCCAAAGCATGATGGACCCTCCCCCAAATTTGACAGTGGGTAGCAAGTGTTTTTCTTGGAATGCTGTGTTTTTGTGGCACCATGCATAACGCCTTGTTGTATGACCAAACAACTCGATCTTAGTTTCATCAATCCACAGCACCTTCTTCCAAAATGAAACTGGCTTATCCAAATGTGCTTTTGCATACCTCAGGCGACTCTGTTTGTGGCGTGCATGCAGAAACGGCTTCTTTCGCATCACTCTCCCATACAGCTTCTCCTTGTGCAGTGTGCGCTGTATTGTTGAGCGATGCACAGTGACACCATCTGCAGCAAGATGATGCTGCAGGTCTTTGGAGGTGGTCTGTGGATTGTTCTTGACTGTTCTCACCATTCTTCTTCTCTGCCTTTCTGATATTTTTGTTGGCCTGCCACTTCTGGCCTTTACAAGAACTGTCCCTGTGGTCTTCCATTTCCTTACTATGTTCCTCACAGTGGAAACTGACAGGTTAAATCTCTGAGACAACTTTTTGTATCCTTCCCCTGAACAACTATGTTGAACAATCTTTTTTTTTAAATCATTTGAGAGCTGTTTTGAAGAGCCCATGATGCCACTCCTCAGAGAAGATGCAACTAGGAGAACAACTTGCAAGTGGACACCTGAAATAGCGTTTCTCATGATTGGATACACCGGGATATGAAGTAAAAAACTCAATGAGGTTACCAAACCAATTTAGTGCTTCAGTAAGTCAGGAACTCATTAGCAGCTACAGGAAGCGATTAGAGGCTGTTATTTTTGCAAAAGGTGGATCTACTAAATATTAATGTCACTTTTCTGTTGAGTTGCCCATAATTTTGCACCTGTCAAATTTTGAAATAATGCATATTTCACACTTTTAGTTAGTGCAATAAACCTCTTTTCAATCCTGAAATATTACTGTGTCCATCAGTTATTACATATATCACACTGAAATAGCTGTTGCAAAAACCCAATTTTAAACAAAAAAAAAAAGTAAGATTAAGAGGGGTGCCCAAACTTTTTCATATGACTGTAAGTGTGATGCCATAACTAGAGCACCTCCACGGATGGTGCACCTAGCAAGAGCAGCAAAGTGGGAAGCCAGAGACCTGGACCCCACAAAGGACCACATTCTTATGCATTTTGAAACAACAAACATGGGTTCCTTCCTCAGGGATTTGCACTTCTAACATTCAAGACCAAATATTAACACAAGAGGAAAGCTATCCCGTGCCCACGCTGCACATTCACCAACAAAGACAGAAAGCAATGTATTTTCTTCCTTTTTTTCCTTTCTTCCTACAAGGGAATTTTATCTCTATTTATATAAACCTTTATAACATTTTCCATGTTACATTGTATTATAATTAGCTGAACAGCAATTTTTCTATATCTATAAATATTATATAAATATTATAATATTTGCAGATCTAGAAAAATGACTTCTGTTCGCATAAATGATGCATTATAGCATTATAGAAGCTCCTCTCCCACTCCCAAGGCTGACTACTATTTTCTGCTTTACGTCACCTGTCGTATCTACTGCATCATTCTACCCTGCATATGTATATATGTATGTGTGTTCAGAATGTGCCATTATTAGCCTGATGAAGAGGCCATAGTGTCTTGAAAGCTTGCTTTGCTTTTTCTTACCATCTTTTCAGTTAACCATTAAAAGGTATCAACCACTGAGGACTCTCAGATTCTAATATTTTTTTTACAATAGAGCATGAAAGTCGTCAATCACTGTAGGCACCATGCTTTTTTTAAAATTCATTTTCCCAAATGCATGAAGCCTACAGTGATTATTTTGGTGCCAGTGTCCTTATGTGGGGCTGCATGTGCGCTGTTGGTGTCCGAAACATGAATTCTAGATGTACTGCACTGTATTGAAAGAGAAGATGCTACCATCACTCCATGCCCTTGGTAGACGTGCACTTTATCAACATGTTTATCTAAAACAAACATCTGTTCCAGTTCTGAAGAAGAACAGGGTTAAAGTGATTCAGTTGCCAGGTATGATCAATTCCTCCTGATCGGAACCCAATCGAACACCTATTGGGAGTTCTGAAGAGATAAGTTGTCATCACTTTCCATCTGGCATCCAGGCTCTAATACAGGTTATATTATTAACATTACTTTTATGTTATGGGGTTAAAAAAATGTACTATGAATCTCAGTATTGTCAAAATTTTGGAAACTTTTCTTGTGTTCGGTAAGATTTTAATTAAAATCTTATTTTCAAAGAGGGAGTACTAATTTATGATGAGCACTGTATATATATAAACCATTTTGTTTTCAGGAAAGATAATATTCCTGACCTTTTAAAGTCTTTCAGATGGTCGAAATATAAATTACGGTACTGTATTAACAGTTAACACAAGTACTGGTAGGGAACATAACTACAACTGCTCTCCAAACACTTTACATTTCTCATAGAAGTTAGAAAATATGAACTATAACACAGCAATGAGCAGATCAGTAAATAAAGTAATTCCACTGAATATTATTATCCATTTATATAGCGTAGTGATGGGCGAGTCCTTTATTACTTGGAATCGCTTGACTCTAGCGAGTCCGAGCCCGGGACTCGCTACTCGTTGCGAGTCTAGCGAGTAAAAATGTTAATGAATGGGGAAGCGAGTAATAGCGAGTAATAGCTAAATCATGTTTAATAGGCTCCCGCTGTCACAGCACAGTTAACTCTCTGCTTACCGGCGCTGCAACAAGAAGAAGGAAGAAGACAGAAGACAGAAGAGAGAAGAAAGAAGAGAGAAGACCTGGGTCTTTGGAGGGATATGTGGTGGTAATAAAGTTGGAGTCCCTAATGGTGTCTGTGTCTTTATTTTTAATAAATAATTTTTCTCTGTGTGGTGTTTTTTTTAACTCTTTATTGGAGATTCTTAGTGGCCGGGTCAAACGTGGCCTGACATTAAGAATCTCGGGCTTAATACCAGCTTGTTTAACAAAGCTGGTATTAACCCCTTTATTACCCAGCGTGCCACCGCCACCAGGGCCGCTGGAAGAGCGGGGTTCAGCGCCAGAGGATGGCGCTTCAATGAACGCGCCATCTTCTGGGGCGGCTGCGGGCTGCAATTTGCAGCGGGGGGTGCCCAGAAAGCTTAGGCCTCCCTGCGCTGCGGATTCCAGCCCCCAGCTGCTTAGCTGTACCTGGCTAGACATAGAAATTGTGCGGAGCCCCACGCATTTTTTTTTGAATTATTTCATGAAATTCATGAAATAATAAAAAAAAGGGCTCCCCTATATTCTTGTGTCCGGCCAGGTACAAATAGGCACCTGGGGGTTGGGGGCAGCCCGTCGCTGCCTGCTGGATCCGGCTGGTTCCAGAAATACGGCGAAGCCCACGTCAAATTTTTTTCTGACAAATCCATAAGACAATGTAAATAAAAGGGACTGCATCTTTATTAACCCCTGGACCATGGGCGAGGGGTTAATAAAGATGCAGTCCCTTTTTTAGGATTGTTTTATTGATTTTTCAGAAAAAGAATGATGTGGGCTTTGCCGTATTTCTGGAACCAGCCGGATCCAGCAGGCAGCGACGGGCTGCCCCCAACCCCCAGGTGCCTATTTGTACCTGGCCGGACACAAGAATATAGGGGAGCCCTTTTTTTATATTATTTCATGAATTTCATGAAATAATAAAAAAAAATGCGTGGGGCTCCACGCAATTTCTATGTCTAGCCAGGTACAGCTAAGCAGCTGGGGGCTGGAATCCGCAGCGCAGGGAGGCCTAAGCTTTCTGGGCACCCCCCGCTGCAAATTGCAGCCCGCAGCCGCCCCAGAAGATGGCGCGTGATAGTTAGAGATGGTTGCTAGGTCGAGGGAGGGTTTTTTGAAGATGGGTGTGATCAAGGCAAATTTGAAGGATGAGGGAAGACGCCAGTGGTGAGTGATAAGTTGAAGAGATGGGTTAGGGCAGGGATGAGGACTGTGGCGAGATACTGGATGAGCTGGGAGGGGAGTGGGTTGAGGGCACAGGTGGTGAGGTGTGATTGTGCTAGAAGGGAGGAGAGCTGATCTTCTGTCATGGTGAAGAAGTTTCTTTGGACGAGGAGGGTTGGGCGGTAATAGAGCAGGACCGAGGGGACAGTGGGTCAAAGTTTCTCTGATTTTATTGATCCTCTGTTTGAAGAAGTCGTCGGCAGAGATGTGGGGAGAGGGAGATGGTGCAGGGGGACGGAGTAGAGAGTTGAAATTTTTGAATAGTTGTTTGGTGTTGTGAGACAGGGTGGTTAATATAGAAGAAAAGTAGGCTTGTTCTGCAGCGCTGAGTGCTGTCTTGAAGTTAGTGAGGGACTGCTTGTACATGGTGAAGTGCACCGCGGAGTGGGATTTCTTCCATCTCCGCTCGGCAACCCGGAATGCCCAACGCAATTCTTTAGTGGGGGTGGTGAACCAGGGTTGCCTGTGTGTGCGGATTTTGTTGTATGTTAGTGGGGCGGCCTGATCGAGGGCTGTAGTTAATGTGGTGTTATAGAGGGGGTATCAGTGTCAGCGTCATGTGAGGAGGCTCGGTGTGTGAGAGGGAGAAGGGACTCAGAGAAAGAGTGGAAGTCAATATGTTTAAGGTGTCGGTGGGGATGAGTGGGTTTCTGGAGAGGGAGGAGGGTGGTAGGAGGGGAGAGGGAGGATAAAGTCAGCATGTTGTGGTCGGATAGGGGAAGGGGTGAGTTTGAGAGGTCAATGAGGGAACAGAAGCCAAGTGGTGAAGTGGTCGAGAACAGTGAGCGTAGATCCTAGAGGGCGGTAGATGACCGCCAGCTGGAGGTTGCAGGGGAAGAAGATGCAGACGGAGTGCACCTCGAAGTAGGGGAGGGAGGCAGAGGGGGGCGGTGTAATTGGGGTGAAGGAGCAGCTGTCAGGAGCAAGCCGACACCTCCACTGTGGTTATTGCTAGGGTGGGGGATGTGGTAAAGAGTCCACCATAGGAGAGTGCAGCAGGGGATGCAGTGTCAGAGGGAATGAGCCAGGTTTCAGTGACGCCAAGGAATGAGAGTTTGTTGGAAGTGAAGAGGTCATGGAAGAATGGGCGTTTGTTACATACCAAGCGAGCATTCCAAAGTGCGCCATTAAGGGGTATTGGGGGGGGGCTGGATTAATGGGTATAAGGTTATGAGGGTTGCAAGAGTTTGTATTGGGGAGTGGGTATGGGGTAGAATTACTGTGGGGATGTGTTGGGGGGACCAGGATTAGGGGAGATGTTGCCAGCAAGTAGGAGGAGCAGGGAGAGGGTTAGAAGGTGGGAATAGGAGGAGCAGGGAGAGGGTTAGAAGGTGGGAGCAGGAGAGTGTACATGACGGGCATGCATGTTCTGAAACAAAGGATTGAGTGTGGAGGAACAGTTCAGAGGAGTGGTTGAGATAGCTAGGCAGGATGGAGGGAGAGAGCACTATTTCGTTACTGGGTGGAGGGTTAGGTGGAGTTAGTAGGAAGTGGAGTAGGATGGGAGTAAGAGTGAAAAGAAGCAAAAACATTTTATACCTTTGGCAGGGATAGAATACAGTAGGGGGTGAGAGGAAGGGGGTCAAATTCAGTCAGGGAACAGATGCAGCAGCGAGGTGAGCATTAGAGGTGGGGTCACGCCAAGTCAAGACTAAATGCACAACACCAAGTCAAGACAATGCACAGCACATGGGGATGAGATGGGCACGTGGGTGAGATGCAACCAGGGAACAGATGTAGCAAGGGGTCATATGCAGCGAGGGGTGTGCAGTGGTGACAGAGTTATAACAAGTCGGACAAACGTACAGCACGTAGGGATGAGATGCAGCAGTTTGGAGAAATGCAGCTAGGGATCGAATACAGCAGGGGGTCGGATGCAGCGGGGTTGTGCAGTATGGATTGAGGTTGTACTGAATCCAGACAATTTGCAGCACGTCGGGATAAGATGCAGCAGGGGGGTGAGATGCAGCCAGGGATCAGGTGCAGTGGGGGGTCAGATGCAGCAGGGGGATGTGCAAAGCAGTACCAAGTCCAGACAAATGCAAAGCACGTAGGGGATAAGATTCAGACGGGGATTGGGTGCAGCCAAGGTACGGGTGCAGCGGGGGAAATGTGCAATACGGATGAAGTCTTACAAATTCCAGACAAATGCACAGCACATAGGGATGAGATGCAGCAGGGGGATGAGATGCAGCCAGGGTTCAGATGCAGATGAAGTCATACAGAGTCCAGACAAATGCACAGCACATGGGGATGAGATGTCGTTGGGGGTCAGATGCAGCGAGATGATATGCAGCAGTGGGAAGTCATGCAGGGAGCAGGCTGATGGGTATTTTCGACTGGTGGTCACTGTCAGCAGGACCGGCGATGGCGCGTGGCAGGCCCGCCGGCCTGATTTGCTTGGTGCTTCCCGGATTGTGCGTCAGCAGTGAGGGCCAGGTCAGGGCAAGTGTACAGCACAGGGGGCTGAGGTGCATCTGGGGGTCGAATGTAGCCAGGGGACAGAAGAAGGGAAGAGAAGGCTTGCCAGGGTGCTGGCTGAGGGTTTTTCGGTTGGTGGTGGCTGTCAGCAGGGTCGGTGGTGGCGCGTGGAAGGCTGACTGGCCTGATTTGCTTGGAGGGTCCATTGCCTGGCCCAGAACAAGAGGAGGCAGCGGCAGACACATAGAGGGGATGGAACACACAAGGAGGAAGCAGAGAGGGCTGTGCCAGCAGTCAGGACCTCTTAATAAGATCCAACCCAGATGACCTCCTAACTGTAAGGTTTCTAAAGTCTTTTTTAAAGCTTACAGGGGGGCTAGAGACATGGGGAACCCCTTTCCTGAATGCAGCAGACATGCTGCATTCAGTGCTGCATTTAGTTTGTCATGCACCAGGGGGGTGACAGGTCCTCTTTAATGACCGGAGGTAGCAATATGGCTTCTGCTGCACCCGGCCTGCTACTGAGCATGACTGGGTGTACAAAGATGGCAGCTGTGTCAGTCATTGCACATGAGCACGGAAAGGCGTTTTTTTTTTCCTGGCCAATCAGGAGATGCCTGAGTCTGTTGGCACTGCAGCCAGTGTCCTCTAGATGGCGTTATTTTGGGGACAAACTTACAGACAGACTAAGGCTTTTATGTAAGATGATGGTATGTCAGGTTTACAGAACACACATTTTCCTAGGAGGATATTTTTATTTTTGGAAAACCTGACACAATTATAACAGAAATCTAAAGCTGAACTTGACATATAGTTAGGATTTTCTCAAGACTTAAAACATTCTGAGTAGTTTGTTCTTTCCTGAACGTTTAATCATCAGGCTGGTCCTTGACAACATCTGTCTACTTCTCAATGACTTCTTTCTACTCCTTACTGATTAGGTTAACCCCTAGGTTGTCCATAGTTTTTTTCAAAATGTTGTCAGAAAAACTTTGGTCTTTATCAAAAGCTCCCAACTCTTCGTTTGAGTCCTGTCACATAACACAGAGGCATATAGTAATGTAACCTGTTTTTCTTTGGGTAGTTTTCTTTATATTCAGCCGTCTAAACAGTAACTCCATACAGACCTGAAGCACTAGATGTCACAACTGCTGTCAGGATACATCAGTTTCCATGTAATAGTTCTTGCTTGCAACACCATTTCTTATCCATCAGATTCAATAAAAATGTTACATTTGAAGTAAGGCTGTAAATATTTACCAGTTTTGAAGATCTTAACTGGTGAGCTTGTTCCTTGCGGCTACTCCAAAGTGGGGAATCTTAAAATCCAATGACTTCTAGGAGTTTCTCTTACTGTTGGATCCAGTTGAATAAAACACGTTCAGAGGGCTGCGCTGCTGGAATTAATCGACTCTTGAACAATGATGTTAATAAGATTTTTTTGTTCACAGCACATTTCAATCTCTTTTTGGCTTTTTCACTAAGAAAATTAAATGCATTGTGAAAAAAAACCTTATTAATGTCATTGTTGGAGTGCAGCCCTCCGAGCGTGTTTTATCCAACTGGATCCAATATATCCTGGAAGATTCATTCACCAGTCATGGAGCAGAAGCAGCTGTTTTTCTTAAAGGGAGCCTGTCACCTTCATAAAGCCCCCCAGCCTATAACTACCTGTCCCTGCACTTTCCTATTACTGCTCTAACTATCCCTGTCTCTCCTAAATGTGCCCTGTGACTCTGGAATAAAACGTTTTAATCACTTACTCATTAGTATTATAATGGTCCGTAGGGCAACCATTGCTAGCCCCCCTGGGCGTCCTCTCTGTGTCCCTCTCACCGCCTTCATTACTGTTAATCACGCCCCGATGGGTGAGATACTCATATCCAAATGCGCGTCCCCCCCCAGCCTGCCTCTCCGCTCTGCAGAGGACCGGGTATGGTGCTGAACGCGTCATTTACGGTACTCTGGAGCACATTAAGTCAGCTCATCTGGTAATGTGCTCCACAGAGCTGTGCATTGCGCATGCACTGTGGAGCACATTACCAAAGGAGCTGACTTAATGTGCTCCAGAGTACCGTAAATGACGCGTTCAGCATCATACCCGGCACTTTGCAGAGCGGAGAGGCAGGCTGGGGGCGCTCATTTGGATGTGAGTATCTCACCCATAGGAATAGGAAGGTGCAGGGACAGGTAGTGATAGGCTGGGGGGCTTTATGGAGGTGACAGGTTCCCTTTAATGCCGGACAGGAGTATTTTCATTATTTTATATAAATTTTTAGCTCCTAGCATCGAGCAGAATAAAATGGGTTTTCCCACGAGCAAAACACATTTTTATCAAGAGATCTTGAAATAAAAAATAGTTCCACAATTGGATGTGTTAAAAAAAGTCCCTCTGCTGAGATAATCATATATATGTGTCCCTGCTATGTACTGTGTAATGGATGTGTCTGACCATACAGGGACATGGTGTGATCATACCACATCTCCTCTGCTGAGATAATCTTATATATGTGTCTCTGCTATGTACTGTGTAATGGATGTGTCTGACCATACAGGGACATGGTCTGGTCATACCATATCTCCTGTGCTGAGATAATCTTAAATATGTGTCCCTGCTATGTACTGTGTAATGGATATGTCAGACCATACAGGGACATGGTCTGATCATACCACATCTCCTGTGCTGAGATAATGTTATATGTGTCCCTGCTATGTACTGTGTAATGGAAGTGTCTGACCGTACAGGATCATGGTCTGATCATACCACATCTCCTGTGCTGAGATAATGTTATATGTGTCCCTGCTATGTACTGTGTAATGGAAGTGTCTGACCGTACAGGATCATGGTCTGGTCATACCACATCTCCTGTACTGAGATAATCTTATATATGTGTCCCTGCTATGTACTGTGTAATGGAAGTGTCTGACCGTACAGGGACATGGTCTAATCATACCCCATCTCCTGTACTGAGATAATCTTATATACTGTATGTGTCCCTGCTGTGTACTGTGTAATGGCTATGTCTGACTGTTTAAGTCTGATCATACCACATCTCTTGGGCAGGGAATGAAGTAAAAAAGATAGGACAGCACGGGATCACAGCTGATTCTTTCTGACAAGTGAAATTTTTTTTAAATAGGCCAGGAAATATTTTACCTCAGAGAAAGAATTAGCTGTGATCCCTGGTTTTCTATCTGTATAGGTTCTCCTGTTTCCTCCAGAGAAGTCAGCTTTGGGTGAGTACCATATTTTGCAGATTATAAAACGCCTACCAAATGTAAAGTAAGAAATTAGGTAAAAAAAAAGTCATTTAAACATGAGGGTCCATCCTGTAATCCGATGCATCTAAAAAGCATTGTAGCTTATCCGAAATGGGGGGTGTGGGGAGGGAGTGGTGGTGGAGGGGGGGTCACAGGAGGCAGGGTTGTGGTGGAGGGGGTTGGCCGCAATGTGGTGCGACAATGCAAGTTATCACCGAGCTGTGGAGGCAGCGCAGGCACAGATGAGATCTTGTATGGGCGAGATCTCCATCTGTGAATGCACTGTCACTGCAGCCATTTTCCTTACGTACATCACATCAGAAGCAGCGCATGCGCAGATGAAGATTTAAGCTATCTAAGATCTTCATCTGCGCTTGTGCTGCCTGCGCAGCCATTTTCCTTTCAGCCATCGCGTCAATTTCCGGGAGATTAATGACGCTTGGTGATAACTTTCCGGGACACTCCCTCCTTCCAGCCTCAGAACCCTCGTAGCATTGCCCCACTGTGCCGCTGCCAACCTCCACCACTGTGACCCTGCCTCCTATGACCCCACTCTACAACCAATATTAGGGGGGAAGTATGCCTTATAATATCAGAAATACTATCACTACGCTACATACACATATACACAAGTTTAGTAAAAAAAAAAATAATGGGAATACTTCTTTAATAAAGAGCACACTGGTGTAAAATGTACTAATATATTAAGACTGGAGAAAAAACTACATGTCCTAAGGCTAATGCATTCACTCATTATGTGATGTAATATGTAGATATACATTTATTTGCAAATTAGACATAGCGTCTTAATGTACAGGGGCGTAACTATAACAGGTGCAGGGGTTGTGATCGCACCCGGACCCTGGTGCCTGGGGGGGGGGGGCCCAAAAAGTCCCAGTGGCCTATACAAAAAGACTATTGCTATTAAAGATTTGCAATAATTGAGGGCCCTGTAGGAGCTTTCGCATCGGGGGTCATGAGCTTCAAGTTACGCCACTGTTAATGTACATTATGTATCTACAACTAAAAGTAATTAGAAAGAAATTCTATCTAGGCTGATTTACATGATCTTCAAAGCAGCAGGGCTAAATAAGTAGTGGTATTGCCATCACATATAGAAGTAAAGTCATCCATTACCTACGCAGGAAACTTCCATTAATTACGTATTCCAAGATTTACAGATTAGATAGGTTGATTCTAATTGATGGGAGAAGAATAAGGGTTGAATCATTTGGAACTGTAACATATCACTAGTGCATTTCTTTTCATTCAGAACCACCAGAAATGATGAAGCCTCTATGAGTTTCCTAGACCAATCATTCTCCTCATGCAAACAAGAGAACCGGTATTATCCAAACAAATTTTTCTTCTTATTTCATCATAATAAAATCACATTGCCAATTTGGGGAGGCAGATCCATTGACGCATTTCAAACTTACGGTCTTAAAATTACTATGCCCAGGTGTACCGGTGGGTTCAACGATAATATCTATGAATATGTGGGTGTGGAGACATGTATAAGGTGAGATAAACGAGATGCCCTCTTGGTCTCCAGGGTGGATATGTGGCACCCCAGTGGTCCAGTTGCCACAGTGGCATTGCCTCCCTCACAGGGGGTGATGTTATGTCAGGAAGCAGGAGGAGATCCCCACGCTAGGTAACACCAGCATTAAACACTTGCCTGACTCTGGGCTAGAAGAAGGAGCTCTAGAACCCAACTTCAGGGGAGGTGCCCTGGTTCTGGCACAGAGGATGGATTAGTTAGTGAGTCTGAGGAGAGGGAAGAGAGAGGAAATGGAGAGGAGAGCTGCGAGAGAGCTCACCCTAGAGCAGAGCGCTGGAGAAAGGACGCCAGAATCCTTGGCAGTGCAGGCGCTGTATGTCCGGGCAGCTGAATCTGGAGGGCAGGAGGCTGCAAGTCTTCTGACCACACCAAACAACCGCCACGGTACAGCAGCATCCTGAGAGCCCGGTGCCACCAATAGCTCGGCGGTAACCGTGATAGACTCATGCTGCCTGCCATACGGGTCAGAATCATCACACAGGAAGAGGGCCACAGCATAGCTGCAGGTAGCAGGGACACGAAAGGAGAGCACAGCAGGAAGGCCTCAAATCCCACCTGGTGAAGTGGATCCCTGAATGTTTCAAGGCTGGCCAGACTCCTTCTACAACCTGTAATAAGTATACTGGACTGCATTATCATCTGCCAAGTAAAAGGTAAAGGAAACTAAAATCCCTGTGTCCTCTGGTTATTTCCTGCGCCCTCTGTACTGCAATCCAACGACCATCACCACCTCAAAAGACTGTCTCACTTATCCCTTGGGCCCCGCTCCACCTGTGGGGAGCAATACCATCTGCCTCAGCGGTCCCTTTCCTTCCCTGGCCAAACACCACAGGTGGCGTCAGGAACATCCCCTGTAAATATCCCTTTACTGCACGCCAAGGGTCACAGAGCCAGGTCACTGCCACTGTGATCTCCCAAAGAATTGACCGGCCCAGTTCCAAGTACTCCACGGCCCTGGTCGCAGATACACAAAGTACTGCTGCTCTGTGTGAGTGGTATAGTCGTGCAAGAGCAACTTTAAGGATTTAGAGCAGTTGTGCCATGAATGAATGACCCTTAAATCTCATACACAGATCAGTATCTTTGATTAGTGTTTCCTCAGTATTTACTCTCAGTGGGAGAAACATAATAATAAAATCGTAGTTGTGATACCTTTTAATGGCTAACAAATATCAGTACTTGTGTGCCAAAACCAGGAGTGTCTCCAAAACACAGAACCGGCGTCAATTTTTCAATAATAATTTTTCTCTGCAGGTTTCTCTCCTGGCTTTGGCTACAAACATTGATGCAAATATACTGACATGTGAATGAGGCCTTACTGTACCCCAACTTTCCTATTTGTTGACATTCTGCTGTGCCTATATGATTCTGCATGGCGTTGTACGGACGATAAGAATGTGGTTTTGAAAGTTTGTCTTCTTAAATGTATCAAGTATAGCTCTCATTTTTAACAAGATTCATATACCTCCCCTGTCTCTGCATGTAATCTCTACTTCAATATCTGATTACGAGAGTAGTGAGGCTGAATTGATAAAAAAATTTGCTTTAAAGGAAAATAAATAGCTGACCTTTCCCTGTGCGTGCATGCTTACAGCGCTGCAGCAAACATCTGAGCAGGGGATGCTGATTTACCATTTCCCACATTGCTGAAAGACACATTTTTCTTTTAATATAGAACTCACTCTATTTAAGAATGTCACACAGCCGTCTACATAGAAATTTCTGCATTTAGTTACTGAAAAATAAGTGGTAGACATTCCAGTTTCTTTATACATGGAAGCTGATAATATTGTAAAATAATTTCCAGGGACAATTGGCTGCGTGAGCGTTCACGCCAGTCCAGAGCTCTTCTGTTTCCAAGGAGTCTGCTGTGCTATAAAAGGCTTTGTATGATCCTTAAAGGGAACCTGTCAGACCATTCATGATGCCACACCGCGAACAACTCCGTATATTATTCCATAGCAGGAGAGCAGACTTGTGCAGCTCGGCCCCTGGCTGGCTCTTCTCGGCACTCCTGCAGGTGACTAATAGGGGTATCACGGGAACTAAGGTCCTAGGCCAACCCTACAAAACAACCCAATAGCATTATCCCTCTTTCACTGAGCTTTACAGTTTCAACCATTTAGAACATTTTCTCCTGGCATTTGCCAAATCCAGACGTGTCCATCAGATTGTTATATAGAGAAGTGTGATTCACCACTCCACAGAATACGATTCATCTACGTAGTGGTATTGTCTTTACACTACTTCCTCCGCTGCTTGGCATTGTGCTTGGTGATGAAAGACTTTCATATAGCATATTCAGCCATGGAATAAGGCTCCCTGTGTAGAGTTTTGTGCAGATAGTAATGCCAGAAGTGTTTGGACTCTCAGTTATGGAGTGAGCAGGGCATTGGTGACTTTAATGTACTACCGTATGTGCCTCACCTCTAGGTGACCCCACTATGTAATTTTACATTGTCTATTTGCTTCCATTTTTCAGTAATACCACTCTGTTATACGCTTACGCTCCCATGCCACCAGGCCTACGGCGATGCTGGGCAAGTGTCCATGATGGAAGACAGTGAACCCACTGGATCACAGGGGGGGACCCGGGTCTGTGGCAGCTGAGTAAGTCGGCAATGTGGTGCACACGTCAGGAATACAAGACTGTTGGCAGCGGATCATTCAGGATACTTTCAAGCGTGTTGACAACAGAACAAAGCTTTAAGTTCCTATAAACAGGTACAGATATGATAGGCTGTGTGGAATCAGGAATATACATACAGTTGTGGCCAAAAGTATTGACAGACCTACAATTCTGTCAGATAATACTCAGTTTCTTCCTGAAAATGATTGCAATCACAAATTCTTTGGTATTATTATCTTCATTTAATTTGTCTTAAAGGAAAAAACACAAAAGAGAATGAAGCAAAAAGCAAAACATTGATCATTTCACACAAAACTACAAAATGGGCCAGACAAAAGTATTGGCACCCTCAGCCTAATACTTGGTTGCACAACCTTTAGCCAAAATAACTGCGATCAACCGCTTTCGGTAACCATCAATGAGTTTCTTACAATGCTCTGCTGGAATTTTAGACTATTCTTCTTTGGCAAACTGCTCCAGGTCCCTGATATTTGAAGGGTGCCTTCTCCAAACTGCCATTTTTAGATCTCTCCACAGGTGTTCTATGGGATTCAGGTCTGGACTCATTGCTGGCCACCTTAGAAGTCTCCAGTGCTTTCTCGCAAACCATTTTCTAGTGCTTTTTGAAGTGTGTTTTGGGTCATTGTCCTGCTGGAAGACCCATGACCTCTGAGGGAGACCCAGCTTTCTCACACTGGACCCTACATTATGCTGCAAAATTTGTTGGTAGTCTTCAGACTTCATAATGCCATGCACACGGTCAAGCAGTCCAGTGCCAGAGGCAGCAAAGCAACCCCAAAACATCAGGGAACCTCCACCACGTTTGACTGTAGGGACCGTGTTCTTTTCTTTGAATGCCTCTTTTTTTCCTATGTAAACTCTATGTTGATGCCTTTGCCCAAAAAGCTCGGGGTAAGAAGTGGGGTCTTCCTGGGTCTCCTACCATACAGTTCCTTTTCATTCAGACGCCGACGAATAGTACGGGTTGACACTGTTGTACCCTCGGACTGAAGGGCAGCTTGAACTTGTTTGGATGTTAGTCGAGGTTCTTTATCTACCATACGCACAATCTTGCGTTGAAATCTCTCGTCAATTTTTCTTTTCCATCCACTTCTAGGGAGGTTAGCCACAGTGCCATGGGCTTTAAACTTCTTGATGATACTGCGCACGGTAGACACAGGAACATTCAGGTCTTTGGAGATGGACTTGTAGCCTTGAGATTGCTCATGCTTCCTCACTATTTGGTTTCTCAAGTCCTTAGACAGTTCTTTGGTCTTCTTTCTTTTCTCCATGCTCAATGTGGTACACACAAGGACACAGGACAGAGGTTGAGTCAACTTTAATCAATGTCAACTGGCTGCAAGTGTGATTTAGTTATTGCCAACACCTGTTAGGTGCCACAAGTAAGTTACAGGTGCTGTTAATTACACAAATTAGAGAAGCATCACATGATTTTTCTAACAGTTCCAATACTTTTGTCCACCCCCTTTTTTATGTTTGGTGAATTTGTGATTGCAATCATTTCCAGGAAGAAACTGAGTATTATCTGACAGAATTGCAGGGGTGTCAATACCTTTGGCCACAACTGTATGTATATTCCTGATTCCACAAAGCCTATCATATCTGTTTATAGGTACTGAAAGCTCTGTTCTGTTGTCAACATGCTTGAAAGTATCCTGAATGATCCGCTGCCAACAGTCTTGTATTCCTAACGTGTGCACCACATTGCTGACTTACTCAACTGGCCACAACTGTATCTTATGGAGTCTCTGTGCAGTATCAGCAGGCTGCTTCTCCTCTCATGCACAGACACAGGACACTGATACAGTCACATGGTTTTTCCTGTGTGTGAGCCTCTGGGAGTGTTTTTTTTTATCTAACTTTATAGACAATGTACAAACCTAGCAATAGAACATTTACATATACAGGAATGGAGTTGTTGCACTAAACGTATTCCAACAAAGACAAGATGCAAGCTCAGCAGGAGCAGAATGGAGTTGGATGGCATAGGAGTGGACCGAAGCTGAGAAGTGCAAGCACAGCAGGCACAGACAGGAGCTGAGTGACAGGCACAGCAGGAATAGAACACAGCTGGTTGGTGTTTACACAGCAGAGTAGTGCAAACACAGCAGACATGGACTGGAGCTGAGTGACAGAGGCACAGCAGGAGCAGACCAGAGCTGGTTGGTGCGAGCAAAGCAAGATAGTACAAGCACAACCGGAACACCAGACTCCAAGTTCAAGAGATGAACAGAGGTTTAATCACAGGACTCAGGATACAGGAAACTCAGATACTTCAGGTACAAGGCACAGCAGGACTTCATGTTCAGTCATATGAAAAAGTTTGGGCACCCCTCTTAATCTTACTCATATTTTTTTTGTTTAAAATTGGGTTTTTGCAACAGCTATTTCAGTGTGATATATGTAATAACTGATGGACACAGTAATATTTCAGGATTGAAATGAGGTTTATTGCACTAACCAAACATGTAAAATATGCATTATTTCAAAGCTTGACAGGCGCAAAAGTATGGGCACCCTTCTGATTTTCATGATTTGAATACTCCTAACTACTTTTTACTGACTTACTGAAGCACTAAATTGGTTTGGTAACCTCATTGAGCTTTGTACTTCATAGCCCAGTGTATCCAATCATGAGAAAAGCTATTTCAGGTGTCCACTTGCAAGTTGTTCTCCTATTTGCATCTTCTCTGAGGAGTGGCATCATGGGCTCCTCAAAACAGCTCTCAAATGATCTTAAAAAAAATTGTTCAACAAGAAGGTCCTGTGGACTGATGACACAAAGATTGAGTTGTTTGGTCATACAACAAGGCGTTATGCACGGCACCACAAAAACACAGCATTCCAAGAAAAACACTTGCTACCCACTGTCAAATTTGGGGGAGGGTCCAATATGCTTTGGGGCTGTGTGGCCAATGAGGGCACCGGGAATCTTCTTAAAGTTGAGGGTCGCATGGATTCCACTCAGTATCAGCAGAGTCTTGAGAATAATGTTCAAGAATCAGTGTCAAAGTTGAAGTTACGCAGGGGATGGATCTTTCAGCAAGACAATGATCCAAAACACCGCTCCAAATCTACTCAGGCATTCATGCAGAGGAACAATTACAATGTTCTGGAATGGCCATCCCAGTCCCCAGACCTGAATATCATTGAACATCTGTGGGATGTTTTGAAGCGGGCTATCCATGCTTGGCGACCATCAAACTTAACTGAACTGGAATTGTTTTGTAAAGAGGAATGGTCAAAATTACCTTCATCCAGGATCCAGGAACTCATTAACAGCTACAGGAAGCGACTAGAGGCTGTTATTTTTGCAAAAGGTGGATCTACTAAATATTAATGTCACTTTTCTGTTGAGTTGCCCATAATTTTGCACCTGTCAAATTTTGAAATAATGCATATTTCACATTTTTGGTTACTACAATAAACCTCATTTCAACCTGAAATATTACTGTGTCCATCAGTTATTACATATATCACACTGAAATAGCTGTTGCAAAAACCCAATTTTAAACAAAAAAAAAATGTGAGTCCTGTGATTAAACCTCTGTTCATCTCTTGAACTTGGAGTCAGGATTCCATTAACAAGACAGGAAGGCTGGTACCAGGGGAAACACATAGAAAGGATGGATCCAGGGACAAAGACAGGCAGACATTAGCTATCCCAGAACTGGTTGCAGGCAGGACTGGAACTGGAAACCAAGGCAGACCAGAAGCAGTAAGCTGAACAAACACATATGGTTTGGTTTTGCAAACTTAATGTGAAGTTCTGGCAATGCAAACAAGGAAGAGGAAATGTAAATAGGAGATGCCTCACAGCAATACGCTGGGGATACCAATTGAAGGTGCACACACCACCGCTATAAAAGTAAGGAAGGTGTGGCCGTGAGTATCCTAGGTACAAACAGGAACCCATCATACCCAACATAGGGACTGAGCCATAGGGCATCTGTCAGTGGTCACGAGTCTGGCAAGCATAGAAAGTCATAACACTCAACAGAGTATCTCGTAACCTGTGGATAGCTCCACAGCAGAGCAGCCAGGGACTGCACATGTGCATAGTCATGCAGCTCAACCAAGGACCCCACAACAATCGGATGGCTACTCAGTGGAGCAGCCAGGGACCACACATGTGAATAGTCATGCAGCAGAGGAACTAACACTTGGACAACAACGAAAACCTAGCTGAGTAGGGGGAAGGATCATAGGGACAGAGCACTAGAATGCACAGTAATGCCAAGAAAACAAGGGACAAACACACTGGCGTTACACAATCCCACTTTATTGTGGAATTCTTAGAAGGGAAGAAATGTCAAAATAGACTTTTTACAATGGTGGCGTCTTATTACACGACCACACTTGAATTCAGCTTCAGCATTTCACAATATTTTTGAAGGCAGTCTGCATTTTTCATATATTGCTCATCTTTGCCTTGCAATATGTTTTGGTGAAATACAAGCTACCAATCTGGATTTCTGTAACTCCTCTGCTTGTTTATTAAATGGATTATACCTGGACACGGAGAAATTCTGATTATACCGTATGTGCATATCAGGGCACTACTGTTCATGCAATTTCCTAATCTATATATGAGTATTAATTATAAAGTTATGCATGGTATTTTCAGACATTCTCTGCCAAGATGCCAGAACGGGAAAGACGGGTATCCGAGAACATTTATATTCAAGATTAGTAGCACTTAGAATATATTTTTGACTTATTCTGCCAATTCTTCTCGCTGACGAACAGTTGATGGCAGAAAGGGTTTCACGCTCTGTGTATAGGAAATGGTAAAATAAAATTGCTATGTTTTCATTCAAACATCAAAGATTTCGGACAAGAAATTAGAGGTGCATCTTGACAAAGTAACTTACAAAATGAACAGTTTGGTATTGAGCTTTCTCCCTGTACATTCTGTGTTCAGGGTGGAAGTTACTTCTCCATGAAATAACATTCTAACTATGGTATGTATCTACTAGAGTATTTTATTAGATTTGCTGCATTGCTGTTATTTTGTGTATTTTTGGGACATGGTTTGCATTGTATTGTTTTGTGCCCTTTTTAGAGTCTGTGTGCCTGTTATCCTGCAGAAGTAATAGGCTGGTAGACCATTGTAAGTGTCAGTGCCAACATACCATGTCAGAGTAGTTGTCATGGGGAAATAAGGTTTCCTGGATGCCAGTTGCTTGTCAGCAGAGGCTATGGAGTCAGCCATTGCGGATATAAGGGTTAGCCATGTGGTACTGCACAATTGTTATAGAAAAAATAGAAGTCCTTAAAATGATTATTTTTACAACCATTGATGAGGCTGAATGATGTGAGACCATTTATGGAAAACGCAAGAACTCTATTAGGAGGCATTCCTAGACAAGTGACTGGTGAATCCAAATGTGCAAAGCTTAGGCCAATTAGGTGGAAGCAGAAGGAAGCTGCTCAGAAACCCATGGCAGCATTGAAATTTTGGTAAAGATCAAGCTGGGTGTAACCTGTTTGTGGTCTTTGTGGCATTTCTCAAAGTCCCTTAGACCCCAGTAAGAGAATATTTAGCAAGTTGTTCAGTTGGAGTTTTTCTACTAAGACTCCATCAAGTGAGAGTTGTGACCACCAAGCGTATCGTGCCACTAAATTAAATGTAACTAGCAAGTGTACTGACTCTCTGTGTGAGAAGAAAAATAAATTCCATAAGACACTGAGGCCAAGTGCCAGCCATGTTAAATTTCTTGGCAGGTGCTCCATAAAAAAGCCCTGTCTGTTAACAGCCATTGGCAAATCAAGAATTGAGGAGGCTTTACATTGGTCTTTCTCCAGTGGCGTAACTTGAAGCTAATGGGCCTTGATGCGAAATCTACAATAGGGAACCCAATTATTGCAAATCTTTAATAACAGTAGTCTTTTTCTTTAGACCAAGGGGACTTTTGGAACCCCCTAGTCTCCAGGGCCGTTGTGCGATTGCAACCCCTGCACCTGTTATAGTTACGCCCCTGGCTTTCTCAGTGGCCAAAAAGTTCTCATATGTTGCCACTTTGATTACAGCTTTATTTAAAGTGCACCTATTTTATAAATCGATGTAGAAGTTACCATTCTGAGGGAATCGGCTACATGGTTGATTAATCTGTGGGTCTTTGCCTTTTCTCTACAGAACCTCAATCTTGTGAAGCTGACTCCTATGGATGTGATGGAGTATCAATCACTCTGCTTCTTCTTTGACTGTCACAGTCTGTATTCGGGAGAGTGGTAGATTGTTCTACAATGCCGTTGACCTGAATAGCCTCAGATGATTGGAGCTCTGTATTAAAGAAATGGAGCAGCAAAGCTTGAAAGCGCCACGGTACACAGAGAATGGTAACGTTCTGTTGAATTTGAGATTTCCGCACACATAGAAGGTGCTCTTTAAGGAAGGCGACATAATTGTACCATTTCTCCTTTTTAGGTCTTTCTCATTTTTTTCTACACTTTAATAAAACATGAAATAAGGAAATATCCTGTGCGGAGCATTTCTGCTGTCTGGGCCCATGCTAGTTATCTGACAGATGAATGATTTATGGATTTACTTAACAAAATTGAGGCTTTTCTTTATTATGCTACCAGCAAAGCCCATCTGCCAACAATAAAGGCACAAGAACAATATAATGTCTATCTTACCGAAGGTAACAGCATAGCTGATTGAAAGGCTATCCCTGCTACCCGGAGTAGACATGGATCCTTTCATATGCAATGGTTTATTAATTCACAATATGTTATTCATGGGGAATTAATATTCAGCGCTGAGCTTGTGGTAACTCTGCACTTTGAGTGGCACATTGTCAACCGTTGGATGAAATCTCCTAGAAGTTGAATCTTTAGCTCCAAGTTAATAATGAATTGCTTCCATTTCAGCGTTATACAGAAAAAGGGGTTTATCCTGTTCCAGCTGGACATAAAAAGTGCCAATCCGTACACAAAGCGCTGCGAGAATATGAATTAAAACACGTCAATCAATTCTGAGATCCTCACTATAGAGAATAATCCTTCCGCTGGACTTTACCACTTCTAAAAAAAAAAAAAGTCTAGACAGGCATGCTTCAGTCTTATGAAGATGGTAGGCGGCTTTGCTCACGCTTCAGTCACAAGTGGCAATTAGAATGGTCTCCGTGTCTCCAGCGATACAAATATTATTGAAGAAAAATTGTTCTCAAGAATTTGTTAGGCAAATAAAGTGAGTCTGTGTAGGTAGAGCAAATCGGGAATTAGGGATCGTGTATGAGCTCAAGACTCATCCACATAAATGCCACAGCACGGGTTTACACAACAGTCACTCTCTATTCTGTATGAAAAGCTATTTGAGGGCTGAACAGTCATTGATGGCAGCAATATTGTCACTGATTTATAAAATGCTACACCCGGGTATTGTAACCAACGTCCAGCAAACTGAGATTTCATTTTATTTTTTACCACACATAGATCAGAATGGAGCCACCGTCAAATATTTGTTATGACCCACGCCAAGGGGAAGAAGAAATTATGGCCTGAAGAGGTAAAAATCTTTAAGTAACCCATCACTTTCCTATAAACCAACTTAAGTCTGTGATTGGCCCCAATAGTTGGGAATACAGTCTTATTTCCTTTGGTTGTTGTAATCTCTGCAACATTGGTGCCATCTCTCAACCATTGCCAGTAATTGTGACATAACATTTACAATAGGAGGGATTGGAGGATCAGTGGTTAGCTTGATAGTAGTTTTCAATTGTACTCCTTATGTTTGTTTTTACCTTTCTCGCACACGATCCGGAGGCACTGTGTGTTGGACACAGTGCCTCCAGGCCCAAGGGAAGCCACGGGAGAAAGCAGGGAGACCGCAACTGCCCTGTGCCTATGATCTGCGGTGGGTGCAGGGTGGCTTTTCCCTGCACTTCACCAGATGGTGACCACTTCTGACTCCACAACATGAAATTAACATACTACGGAGATGTGGAAGTCTGGCAGCCTGCACCGCAAGTGAAACCGGGCATGGGATTTCTAGAAATCCCATCCACTATGCTGCTACTGTACAAAGACTGTGTTCGACGCAGCGGCAATATTCTGCATCCAAAATGCTGCTTCTAGTGATTGTGAACACACAGTTTTAGGCTATGTGCCCACTATGTATTTCTGTCGCATTTTCGGTGATCCGTTTCTGCAGCAAAAATGCATCACCCACAGCTTAATCATTAAAGTCTATGTGTTTTTAAAAATTCTATGCCCACATGTGCACTTTCAGGTGGTACGTTTTTGCTGCAGAAAACGCATGCGCTCAAAAATACCCATGTCAATTAATTTGTGTGTTTTTGAGCTGCATCACAAATGGATTGCTAATTACACAGTCCGTTTGTGATGCTTTTGTACTGCGCTTTCCACAGCAAAAACGCACCAGTTATTCACTCTCCCAGGCAAACCCACAGGGAGCCACGGCGATGTCTTATTTCCGGGCACTGGCAGGACCTGTGCGAAGTGACTTACAGGACCTGGCCATGTGACTCAGGCTGAGTCACATGGGGCCAGGCCCTGGAAGTACTGTACCTGCAGGTTCTGCCGGTGCCCAGAAGGAGAGCAAGCCGTGAGATTGCCAGGGAGGGTAATAAAGTGTGTGTCTCTGTCATGTGAGTATCTGTCTATGTGTATATCTGTCTGTGCGTCTTTGCTGCATTTTACCTATTGAAAAAATGCTGCACAAACACAATACATTTGTGCAGCTTTTTTTTAACACAGCTGCGTTTGTGCAGCTGAAAAACGCAGCAGAAACACAGCACAAAAAAAAGCAGCACAAACGTCAAGTGGGCACATGGCTTAATTGGCAATCAATGCGATTGACAATAATGGGCATTGAGGGATGAGAATGTAGATGGCAGCCACTGTCTTCCATCTTCTGCTCTATCTATCTATCTATCTATCTATCTATCTATCTATCTATCTATCTATCTATCTATCTATCTAACATGAAAAAAATCCTTGCAGCACACAGCTACTACCAATGATGTACAAGTGCTACAAGCCATATGTGTTTGAGGAAAAAGTTTAAAAACTTACGTTTTTTCAAAAAACTCAATAAACTATCTTTTAATTCTGAAGTTCTTAGTACAAGCATTGGCCAATGTCTGTTTGCTCATCAACTGCGACAAAGTTCTTGTACTAAGAACTTCAGAATTAAAAGATAGATTATTGAGTTTTTTGAAAAAACGTAAGTTTTTAAACTTTTTCCTCAAACACATATGGCTTGTAGCACTTGTACATCATTGGTAGTAGCTGTGTGCTGCAAGGATTTTTTTCATGTTATTTGACTCTGCATCTTTGCTTGCACCAGTTCACACTAGTCTGTTGAGTGCTGTGCAGTTTTTCTTGTTATTTATTATATGGAGTTGCAGGCTCCTTTGCTGCAATGTGCACCCTCATTAACCTACAGGTGATCGAGGGTATAGATGGTGTCTGCCCACTGAAAAGTGGGGGGTGGACAAGGAGAATAGGGATATTAGAGTAGGACTCATCATGCCTGAAGTCACTTTGTCGCAGTTGATGAGCAAACAGACATTGGCCAATGCTTGTACTAAGAACTTCAGAATTAAAAGATAGATTATTGAGTTTTTTGAAAAAACGTACGTTTTTAAACTTTTTCCTCAAACACATATGGCTTGTAGCACTTGTACATCATTGGTAGTAGCTGTGTGCTGCAAGGATTTTTTTCATGTTATTTGACTCTGCATCTTTGCTTGCACCAGTTCACAACTAGTCTGTTGAGTGCTGTGCAGTATTTCTTGTTACAGTTAGGGCCAGAAATATTTGGACAGTGACACAATTTTCGCGAGTTGGGCTCTGCATGCCACCACATTGGATTTGAAATGAAACCTCTACAACAGAATTCAAGTGCAGATTGTAACGTTTAATTTGAAGGGTTGAACAAAAATATCTGATAGAAAATGTAGGAATTGTACACATTTCTTTACAAACACTCCACATTTTAGGAGGTCAAAAGTAATTGGACAAATAAACATAACCCAAACAAAATATTTTTATTTTCAATATTTTGTTGCGAATCCTTTGGAGGCAATCACTGCCTTAAGTCTGGAACCCATGGACATCACCAAACGCTGGGTTTCCTCCTTCTTAATGCTTTGCCAGGCCTTTACAGCCGCAGCCTTCAGGTCTTGCTTGTTTGTGGGTCTTTCCGTCTTAAGTCTGGATTTGAGCAAGTGAAATGCATGCTCAATTGGGTTTAGATCTGGAGATTGACTTGGCCATTGCAGAATGTTCCACTTTTTTGCACTCATGAACTCCTGGGTAGCTTTGGCTGTAAGCTTGGGGTCATTGTCCATCTGTACTATGAAGCGCCGTCCAATCAACTTTGCAGCATTTGGCTGAATCTGGGCTGAAAGTATATCCCGGTACACTTCAGAATTCATCCGGCTACTCTTGTCTGCTGTTATGTCATCAATAAACACAAGTGACCCAGTGCCATTGAAAGCCATGCATGCCCATGCCATCACGTTGCCTCCACCATGTTTTACAGAGGATGTGGTGTGCCTTGGATCATGTGCCGTTCCCTTTCTTCTCCAAACTTTTTTCTTCCCATCATTCTGGTACAGGTTGATCTTTCCATAGAATACTTTTCCAGAACTGAGCTGCCTTCTTGAGGTGTTTTTCTGCAAATTTAACTCTGGCCTGTCTATTTTTGGAATTGATGAATGGTTTGCATCTAGATGTGAACCCTTTGTATTTACTGTCATGGAGTCTTCTCTTTACTGTTGACTTAGAGACAGATACACCTACTTCACTGAGAGTGTTCTGGACTTCAGTTGATGTTGTGAACGGGTTCTTCTTCACCAAATAAAGTATGCGGCGATCATCCACCACTGTTGTCATACGTGGACGCCCAGGCCTTTTTGAGTTCCCAAGCTCACCAGTCAATTCCTTTTTTCTCAGAATGTACCCAACTGTTGATTTTGCTACTCCAAGCATGTCTGCTATCTCTCTGATGGATTTTTTCTTTTTTTTCAGCCTCAGGATGTTCTGCTTCACCTCAATTGAGAGTTCCTTTGACCGCATGTTGTCTGCTCACAGCAACAGCTTCCAAATGCAAAACCACACACCTGGAATCCACCCCTGACCTTTTAACTACTTCATTGATTACAGGTTAACGAGGGAGACGCCTTCTGAGTTAATTGCAGCCCTTAGAGTCCATTGTCCAATTACTTTTGGTCCCTTGAAAAAGAGGAGGCTATGCATTACAGAGCTATGATTCCTAAACCCTTTCTCCGATTTGGATGTGGAAACTCTCATATTGCAGCTGGGAGTGTGCACTTTCAGCCCATATTATATATATAATTGTATTTCTGAACATGTTTTTGTAAACAGCTAAAATAACAAAACTTGTGTCACTGTCCAAATATTTCTGGCCCTAACTGTATCTATCTATCTATCTATCTATCTATCTATCTATCTATCTATCTAGAAAAAATTCACTGCAGCACTCAGCTACTACCAAAAATGTACACATGCTAACAAGCGGTCTATATATGAGGAAAAAATTAAAAACTTACATTTTTAAAAAAAAAACCTCAATATTCTTATTTTTTTATTTTCTGGGGTTCTTGGTACATATATTGGCCAATATATGTTGGCTCATCAACCACGCCACGTTGAACCCAGGTCTGATGAGTCCAAGGAGGACAGGGATGTCAGTTTAGGACTCATCAGACCTGGCGTCACCGTGGCGTGGTTGATGAGCAAACAGATATTTGCCAATATATGTACCAAGAACCCCAGAAAATAAAAAAATAAGAATATTGAGTTTTTTTAAAAAAACTTAAGTTTTAAATTTTTTCCTCATATATAGACCGCTTGTTAGCATGTGTACATTTTTGGTAGTAGCTGAGTGCTGCAGTGAATTTTTACTGGTTGTTTGTTCCAGCATCGCAGCTTGCACCAGTTCATACTACGTCTTGAGTGGTGTGCAGTTTTTTTCTGTTTTCTATCTATCTATCTATCTATCTATCTATCTATCTATCTATCTATCTATCTATCTATCTGTCTATCTATCTGTCTATCTGCAGAAAAAAATGGAATAGTACTACAAAAATAATAAGTAATGATGGGGCAAGTCCAAACTCCTCTTCCTCTCTTCTGGCAAAATTATATATCAAGAAAGAAAAAAGCAGCAGTCCAAAAAAAAAATGTGAAGAAAGTGGAATTTTAATAACCCATTTGCTGAAACGTTGCCATCTACCTATGTTACATATATGCAGGGGTAATGGTAGCGGTCTGTTAGAAGCGCTAAATGAACATATACCACACAATTTAATTTAAATGGTTGGCAAACCTTTATTTCTTCCCCTCCACAGCTCCACAATGCGTTTCGACAGAATTAGGCTGTGTTCACACATTTGCGTATTTTGCTGCGCTTTTTTACGCGCGCTTTTTGCCGCGTTTTTCGGCCGCGTAAAAAAGCGCAGCAAAATACGCAGGGGCTTTCACACACTGCGCTTTCTTTCCCCCAGAAAGCGCAGTGATGTCACAGAGGGGAGGAAGAATCCTGCTTCCTCCTCCCCTCTGTGACAGCTGTGGCCGCCCCATTAGACTTCACATTGTGTTAATACACACTGTGAAGTCTAATTAAACTAAAGCAAGTGTCTGAAAAATAAAAAACAATGAATACATCACCTTCCGACGCCTTTTCCCGGTTTGCGATCCCCGGTTGTAAGTCAGATTTCTTCTGCAAGACCTGTGATGACGTCAGAGGGGGGGGCGTTACCGGGCGGTCCCATCGCTGATTGGCTGCTCGCGGTCACATGACCGCGAGTGCCCAGGAACGCCCCCCCTCTGACATCACCACAGGTCTTGCAGAAGAAATCTGACTTACAACCGGGGGATCGCAAACCGGGAAAAGGCGTCGGAAGGTGATGTATTCATTGTTTTTTATTTTTCAGACACTTGCTTTAGTTTAATTAGACTTCACAGTGTGTATTAACACAATGTGAAGTCTAATGGGGCGGCCACAGCTGTCACAGAGGGGAGGAGGAAGCAGGATTCTTCCTCCCCTCTGGGAAAATACGCAGTAGTAGCTCCGTAAAGAATTGACATATCAATTCTTTACGGAGCTGCGTTTTCTCCCGGAAAACGCACTGCGTATTTTTACACAATGTCTGCACTGCAAAGTGAATTTCCCATTCACTTTGCTGGCAGACAAAAAGCACATTGCGTATCTTGAAAAGCGCGCGTAAAAAAACGCGGCAAAATACGCAATGTGTGAACGCAGCCTAAGTCTGTTTTCATCAGGTGGTGACACTGCATTACCCCTGCATGAATCCATTCCCTCCCCGAGGGAGCAGCAGCAGGAGCAGCTTGGAACATAGACCTTCCTAGAAGCAAGGACCTGGCGTCACCCGGCAACGAGGCACAACGCTTGAGGACTGCAGTGACGTGTATCCGACCAGCCGCATCACATGACCAGACATTGAAACAATCTGGACGCGGCGGGAGGACACCGCTGGCGATAAGCTTAACACACAGGCCCAATCACCAGCTTGTGCAGGGGTTACACAACCTCAACAGGTTAGTGGCCACTTAGCCCCACGCCACAAACTGTTTTAATAAGTGATTCTACACATTGCACCCCTCTCTTCTTATATCTTTCATGTTACATATATAGCACATAAGGAACCAGTTTATATGCTGTACTATACTTACGATATGTATTGCTCGCTTTTATTGTACTTCTTGGCCAGATATCGTGCTGAAGCTTTGCTGGGGATTTTCACCATGGACATCTCCTTTCCATACCGTGTCATGTTACATGGAGTCTCACATACACAGTAGTCATTATCCTTTTCTACTAGGAAATCTGAGGGAGTCAAGAAGATAGCAAGAGGAATGAATTAAAATTAAGTCAGTACTGTTAACCACCAAAGAATTGGTTTATTGTAGGTAAGAAAACAACTTTTAAGTCCCCCCCGCTACATAGAGAACTGCAATCGTTTGATGCTGCAAGATTAGTTATTACTGTAAGTTTTATAGAATAGAGAGTTGGATATGTGCGACTATTTATTATGGATCACTTACCAGATTATACAATACAAAATGCATACTTTACTACAGTGGTCTCCAATCTTTCTTACCTTGCGTGATGCATCCAGCCCCCCAACACCCCAACACACACCATAGTGACACCTATAACCCTCCATTACAATTAGAATGACAGCCACTTTTTCCCCACCGAAAGCACACCAAAACCTTGTGCCCCACTTCTTTAAATGGATTATACTTAAATCTTAAATGTAAGTACACCAGTCCCATCAGGTCTAAGATCTATTAAACAATGTATACAGTTTGTACTGTGACATCTAGTGAAAGATCCACTTTAATCTCCAGGGAAACTCCCATTTCCCAGATACAATGGATGAAATAAATATGGAACATGTCACGAAAATTCTTTACTAAATATATTTCTAAAGGTGCTATTGACATGAAATTCTTACTAGATGTTGGTAACAACCTATCCAATCCACACAGGCAAAGAAGTCAAAGCATAGCTGTCCATAAATTTAGTTATTTGTAAAAATGAGAAATGATAAAGGGATAAAGTATTAAACACATGCAGAAAGAAAGGTGCAAAAATCCAAGGGAAAAGTCATGAAACCAGCTGAGATCTGTCAGTAATTAGAAAGCAATCCTGCCACTTACTGGAAAATAATATCAGCTGCTTCAACTGATGGTCTATAAAGAGGAGTCTCATTACCAACAAGTTGGCATCATACAAGAAACAACTCATGATGCGTAAAACCAGTGAGCTATCTCAAGACCTACACAACCATATAGTTGCAAAACATGCTGATGCCATTGGATACAGAATTTCTAAATTACTGAAGGTTCCAGTGAGCACTGTTGGTCATAATCTGGAAGTGGAAATAATGTAATTTCCCTATAAACCAGCCATGACCAGATGTCCACCACAAGATTTCAGACAGAAGAGTGAAATGAATTATCAGACCAGTTGTCCAAGAGCCAAGAACCACCTGTGGAGACCAACAGAAATACTTGAAATCAGCAGGTGCAATTGTTTCAAAGAAAACAATAAGTGTCATGCCTAAGTTTCGGGACTAAATCCATATTCGCATCACTGTGGGGTCGATCTCCTTCTTTGGTGAGCCACAGTCTGCTCAGTCCAAATGCTGATGGTTCTCTTACTTTTGCTTTCTTCCTTAGCTAAGGCTTTTAGGCAAGGGATTCTCACTTTCCTATTTTGTCTGTCCATTTCCTATTTGTATGAGTTTTATATGTTTAGAACAATAAGTAATGCACTCAACCTCCTTGACCTGTATGCATGCTCACCACGCAAGACTCCACTGCTGAACAAAAAGCATGTTCAAGGGTGTTTAAAGTTTGCTCAACATTTAGACAAACCTGTGAAATACTGGGAGAATATACTCTGGTCAGATGAATCCAAAATTTAACTCTTTGGCTGCCATAATACACACCGGGTTTGGAGGCCTTTAACACCATACTAACATTAAAGTTTGGAGGTGGGGATGTCATGGTGTTTTTCAGCATACGGCACTGTCAAACGTCATATAATTGACTGAAGGATGAATGGACAAATGTACGAAGATATTCTTGATAAAAATGATCCACCATCTACTAGGATGATGATGGGGTCATTCCATGTCAAGTGAACCAATGATTATTACCTCTATATTTTTAATTCTTTTGAGATTTTGTTATTTGATAATAGCATGTCAGACAATGCAAAATGTGAAGAGAAAATTTTTTTAAAAATTTATTTTTTTTAAAAATGATTTTCAAAGTTCGGAAAAAGTGTGAATTTCGCTGTTGCCTGCCTTTACCTTTCTCCTCATACCTCAGGCTAGGAATAAGATAGAGAGACAAAATAAACACCATTTACTCAGAACTATACAGGCTTTCACCAGATATGTCACAAGAGGATCTTTGTTAATATTTTACCCATGTGATCGCAAGCGCAAAACTTTAAAACGTATTTCCGAAAAATCGGCGCTCTTTAAATATTTCAAAAACTGCCCATGTGTCTGCTTTGCTCTTAGCCACATCTGTACCAAATTTCAAGTTGGGATCGCAATGGGATCATATTTTAACATATTTTACTATTAATAGCGTCAATGGGTCATTCCATATCAAGTGATCTAAATATGAATATTTTTTTTTACCTGACGTCTTTAGATTTTTTTTTTTTTTTTTCCTTTATGAAGTACTACTTTAGTTAATTACAAATTAAAAGTTTGGAATTTTTTTCTTCATCAGTTAATTTTTTACAGATTTTTAAAGTTTAAAAAAAGTGTGAATTTTGGCCTGGTATGGCTTTACATTTTTTTATCTCGGGCTAGAAATAAGATAGAGAAACAAAATAAACACCATTCTACTCAGAACTGTCCAGGCTTTCACCAGATATGTCACAAGAGTATATTTGTTAATTTTAATTTTTTACCCATGCGAATGCAAACGCAACATTTTGAAACGCATTTCCGAAAAAACGTTTTAATAAAAATTTTCCAAACCTGCCCATGTGTCTTTTATGCTCTTAGCCACATCTGTACCAAATTTCAAGTTGGGATCATGATGGGATCATATTTTAAAATATTTAACTATGGTTAATCTCATTTTTATTAAATTTTGAAAAAACATATGAAAGACATACATTCAATCTTTTAACAAAATCTTGAGACATATAAAATATACAAAAAGAGAATTCACAAAGTTATTAGTAACTTTAAGATAAGCTGCAAATTTACTTTTGCGCTTATCTCTGGTGCAATATATACTACAATCTAAATATAATTCCAAACACTCAAGTATACAACCTTTCTCAGGGTTTTGAGATGTTCTGATGTCAAGGGGACAAGCAGCCCCAGCAGAATGATTTTTATCACTTGGCCCCTTCTAACAGGTTGACCACGTAAGTGGGTCATTACCCGTTGAGGCCTAGTTGGAATAGTCTATCGACTGGTGTACCGGAAAGGAAGGCCGAAATATTAATGATCTACTCACAGCTCAGAGTTTCCGATACCTGTCTAATGTTCACTAGAATTCTGAAGGTATAGGTATAGAAAGGAAATACCTAGACTGAATGTATCAGATGGAAAGAAAAGAGAGATAGAAAAGAAGAGAGAGAGAAGAGAAACAAAAACCATTAGAAAAAGTTATACTGGGAAAGAAAAGCCACGTAAGAAAAAAAGAAAAAAAGGAGGGGAGGGGACGGGTGAGGTATGGGAAGGAGAAAGGGTACTCATCCCACTGGCTCCCATCAGCCAGAGGTCGAGCCATATTATCTGTGCTGGAAAAGATACTCCTAAATTCTGCAGAGTCGTGAAAAAGAATCCATTCAACCCAAATCCCTAAGAATTTGTTCCGAGATCCCGACGCATCAGCTGCGAGCTCCTCCATTCGATATATGTCCATCAATTCTTTGAACCAATCAAGTAGAGATGGAGCCCGGCTTGATTTCCAGAACCTCGGGATCACAGCACGAGCAGCCGAGATGCAAAAGCGGAGAATATCCCTCTTCTGTAGCCCAATAGGACCTGGAAAAAATGGATAACATTGCCGATTCTGGGCAGCATTCGGCTTGTTTACCTGTTATCCGGGCGTATGCATTGAAAACCTCAGACCAGAACCGCCGGATTTTCCCACAACTCCACCAAATGTGTATCATTGTACCCTTCTCTTCCCCACAGCACCAGCAGGCATCAGGGGTTCCAGGGAACATGTTCCGGAGTGTCGTCGGGCACAAGTACCATCTAGTGAGCAGCTTATAGCTTCTTTCTTGTGCAGAACAAGCGCTAGCTAGTGAGTGAGTAAATATAAAGCATTTCTGCCAATTAGCTTCTGAAATACTACACCCCAATTCCCTCTCCCAAGCACGCTGGAAGTAAATGGTGCCCTGCTCTCTCATGGACCCTAAGGCCTGGTATAGAACTGATATTTTGCGCCTCGGTGGAGCCTCCAGTTGGAATAACCTCTCCAATACGTTGGGCGTCAATCTTACCCTGCAAGAGTGGTCAGCTGAATATAAGTATGCTCTGTATTGGAGAAATTCGAATCACTTAAGAGGTCTCGTAGGTTCTTTGAGTTGTAGCTCTGCCATCGGGGGCAAACCACCACTGGACAGAGTCTGTCCTACTCGGGTGTCATCCACAATCCGCCAACATAAAAATCTCTGCCTGTCAAATCTGGGTGGGAAAGATGGGTTGGAAAAAAGGGGAGTCAAAGGGCTAAGTCTGTCGTTTAAGCGGAGGGCTTTCGTCACTAGGTGCCATACCTTCAAGGTGTTTCTGGTCATGTCTGTCAAAGGTACTAGGTCTGTGGAGTCTTTAGGGGAAATCCAAAGCAGGTGTTTCAGCGGAATCCCCAAACCCTCTTGCTCCACCCCTACCCATTTCTTGGAGGACGCATGATAATGCCAATCTAGAGCTCTAACAAGAGAGGAAGCCACAAAGTACGCTCGTATGTTGGGTAGTCCAACCCCTCCTCTGGTCTTGGGCAAGGATAGGACATTCATTCGCATTCTGGACCTCTTGCCCCCCCAGACAAATCTAAGGATCATAGATTGCATTTTGGAGAGGAAGCCTCTATCCAATAGAACAGGAACTGTCTGAAAAGTATATAAGAGTCGGGGCAAGGCATCCATCTTGACTACGTTTATTCTCCCGAACCAGGATAGCTTTAATTGTCTATAGGAGGTAAATGCCGATTCCGCGTTAGTCAAAAGGGGTTGATAATTTAAATTGAATATTTGTTTAAGATGTTTTGGTATAAGGACTCCCAAGTACTTAATGGCTTCTACTTTCCATTTAAATGGGAACTGTTTAGATAGATGAGAAACCAATTCTCCAGGCAAAGAAATATTGAGTGCCTCGGTTTTGGAGCAATTCACTTTAAAGTTGCTCAATTGTCCGAACCGTTCAAACTCCATTAAGACCGAAGGGATGGAGACCAGGTGCTGGGAGATGTAAAGTAGCAGGTCATCTGCAAATAAGGCTAATTTGTGATGACTCTGTCCCAGCTTGACCCCATGGATGCATTCATTGGACTTAAGTGCAAAATATTTAACTATTATAGTGTCAATTCAAAAATCACCAAGAACACAATCAGTCATTTTTTCACAATTGCCCGTCAATAGTTTGAATTTGATATAAAGAAACATAGTCTTGTAACATCTCAAATTAAAGCTGTTACCGTTCTGAGCAAAATGATGCCTCTCCCACTTCATTATCTTATTTCTAGCCTGAGATAAAAAAATGTAAAGTCATACCAGGCCAAAATTCACCCTTTTTTTAAACTTTAAAAATCTGTAAAAAATTAACTGATGAAGAAAAAAATTCTAAACTTTTAATTTGTAATTAACTAAAGTAGTACTTCATAAAGGAAAAAAAAAAAAAATAATCTAAAGATGTCAGGTAAAAAAAAATATTCATATTTAGATCACTTGATATGGAATGACCCATTGACGCTATTACTAGTAAAATATGTTAAAATATGATCCCATTGCGATCCCAACTTGAAATTTGGTACAGATGTGGCTAAGAGCAAAGCAGACACATGGGCAGTTTTTGAAATATTTAAAGCGCGCCGATTTTTCAGAAATGCGTTTTAAAGTTTTGCGCTTGAGATCACATGGGTAAAATATTAACAAAGATCCTCTTGTGACATATCTGATGAAAGCCTGCACAGTTCTGAGTAGATTGGTGTTTATTTTGTTTCTCTATCTTATTTCTAGCCCGAGATATGATAGAAAATGTAAAGACATACCAGGCCAAAATTCGCACTTTTTTAAAACTTTAAAAATCTGTAAAAAATTAACTGATAAAGAAAAAAATTCAAAACTTTTTTTTTTGTAATTAACTAAAGTTGTTCTTCATATAGAAAAAAAATAAAAAAAATCTGAGGACGTCAGGGAAAAAAAATATTCATTTTTGGATCACTTGACATGGAATGACCCGATGATGACATGACAGCAAGTCAATAATCCCAAACACACAGCCAAGGAAACTCTCAATTGGTTTCAGAGAAAGAAAATAAAGCTGCTAGAATGGCCAAGCCGATCACCTAACCTGAGTCCAATAGAAAATGTATGGAAGGAACTATAGATCAGAGTTCATAGAAAGCGTCCACAGAACTTTCAGGATTTGAAGAGTGTTTGTGTGGAAGAATGAATCGAAATCACACCTAAGGCTGGCTTCTCATTACGGCTGTGATCCGATCCGTGGCTATCCGCTTGAGGCAGAAAGCCACGGACTGGATCAGCCCACAGAACAGGAGGTTCTCCGGCGGTCATGTGACAGCCCAGGCTCTTGGAAGCAGGGGAGCAAAAAATGAAAATGAAAAATGATAAATTCCTGGGTCATGAAGGGGTTAATTAAATTTGAGAAGGCGTGTTGAATACTTTTTCCTTTGTCATTTATCATTATTACACATAACATATGGATATCTATAGTTTGATTTGTTTGCATGTGCAGATTGGATGGGTTGTTACTGACATCTGGTGAGAATTCATGTCAATTGCACTTTTAGGAATTTATTTACTTAGAAATTTGTTGATGTGTTCAATACTTATTTCACTTGCTGTATAAGGTAATTATGGTATATCTTAAAATATATAAATGTATCATAAATGTCTTTGATAAGAAACCCGTTTTCATATAGAAAAAAAATCAGTAGGGGTCCCTTTACACGCCACCACTAAATAAAAATTGGGAAGTTGATTGCGTTACCTGCTGTTGATTTGAATACCTGTTGCTGAGCCGTGCTCAAAAACCCAAGGCAACACAAAGGCACAATTGCCATGGTAGTGGCGTGTAAACGGGGCACAGGGATTGAAATTGCGTCGCTTAGTGAATTCCCAGGGGCGTGCCACAGCATCATGGATACCACGCCCCATCAGCGATCATTGGTGGGGGATACTATGTTACGATTGGCTGTCCCTTCTCAGGGCGCCATATTTAAAGAGCTATCCATTCACACTACACAATTGGAATGGCGTCATGTATTAGCCAGCCTTCCTGCACAGGCTGGCCAATCATGATGCTATTGCGTTGTTCAATCAGTGTATTAGCGTCACGGAATACACAACTCTGTCAAGCCTATGCACTTGCGGCGTGAAAGATGTACGCCCATATTCCTGTGTGGTAGCGGCGTGTGAAGCAGTGAAGGTATGCAACAGGAAGTTATCCGCAGGATCTGTCGGAACTTCCGGGGAACAAAGATACCTTCAGTTGATAACGCAATGGTGGCGTGTATATACGGCATCGGCGATCGGTACCCACCGTCAAAAACGTGCGCGTGCACGTGCCTTGGATACCTGTTGCTAGGCACTGTGGCGGCGAGTAAAGGTACCTTAACATATCAATATATGTAAACTATAGAGAAATATTTTGTTTCTAACTTTAGGGCTGGAGTCATACTAATATATGAATTGTACATAGATCACATCGCACTGCCAGGACCTGCCTGCAGCAATCTGACCTGAGCATGTCAGCTGTGTAGAAATGCATGAAGCTGTCACACTTTGGTCAGGAAAGTTGCTGGTTAGTTCGGACATTTTCATGATCTTCATGCAAGTAATATTAGTGTGTGACTCCAGCTCTACCCACCCTAGTGTATTTTTACTCATCCCTTGTAGACTGTGAGCCCTCTCAGGCAAGATCCTCTCTCCTCACCTACTGTATCCTCACCCATCCCTTATAGACTGTGAGCCTTCGCGGGCAGGGTCCTCTCTCCTCACCTACTGTATCCTCACCCATCCCTTGTAGACTGTGAGCCCTCCCAGGCAGAGTCCTCTCTCCTCCCTTACTATATCCTCACACATCCCTTGTAGACTGTGAGCCCTCTCAGGAAGGATCCTCTCTCCTCACCTACTGTATCCTCACCCATTCTTTGTTGACTGTGATCCCTTGTGGGCAGGGTCCTCGCTCCTCACCTACTGTATCCTCACCCATCCCTTGTAGACTGTAAGCCCTCGTGGGCAGGGTCCTCTCTCCTCACCTACTGTATCCTCACCCATCCCGTGTAGACTATGAGCCCTCGTGGGCAGGGTCCTGTCTCCTAACCTACTGTATCCTCACCCAACCCTTGTAGACTGTGAGCCCTCGCGGGCAGGGTCCTTTCTCCTCACCTACTGTATCCTCACCCATCCCTTGTAGACTGTGAGCCCTCATGAGTAGGGTCCTCTCCACCTGTACCTATGTGTGCTGTGCATTGATAATTATTATACTTGTCTATGTATAAACCTTATTTCACATTTAAAGCGCCATGGAATAATTGGCGCTACAATAATAAATAATAATAATAATACTGCTGCTGGCATCTAAGTGTTTAATCTACATGTTTGTCTTCTTCATCCCACTGTGTGGGGAATCCGCTCTAATAACACTCTGGAAATCAGTCTGTTCACCTTTAGAAGCTGCAACATAAACATTGATTCTGAGGCACAAAATTGTTAAGGTACGATGCATAATTTTTCCGTGCCACGGAGGTCTACGCCGTAGCTGGAGGAAGTATGGATGTTCCATTATAATTGTGTTCTAGGTAACAGCAGAAGACCTGATTTTCAGATCTGAGATAAAGTAAAAAAAAATCCATTTTGTAGAACAAGATCCTTAAAGGAGGTGAAAACCGAAGCATTGCCGTTCAATTCTGTTCGAGCTTTACACCGGCTATTGGGTCTCATTTATACATACAGCACATACGACTTATCATACGACTCCAGAACACAATGTTAATGCATTACAGCGGAGACACGCTTATCAACATGAAAAATATGGTGGTATATGAGCATTTTCTTTAAATCTATAAAAAAAAATAAATAAATAAAGCAAGCTTGAGTTATTGTACTATGATATGGCATCTCAGTATATCACTATGTGAGTCCCAATATGGTGTAGAATATGAATCGGGTGAAAGGGCTGAAATGCAATGCCAGTGTATGTGAGGACCTCATCTAATCTGATCTGGCCATATCTCTAGACCTTATTATATTTGTATTTTTGTGTATCTGATCCGAACCAGTTAATATATGGAGGTTTTTATTTGGTCACATATAATCCACTTCTATGTTAAATATGCAGCAGGAGCGACGTTAATTAATTTGGTTGTAAAATATCCTATAAAGTTTATGGAGAGTGTTAGAAATATGGCCGCATGTATATATCATCCGTATGTCATTAGTATTCCTCCAGAATGTCAATTCTTCAACAGCAGCACCATATAAATGGTTATTTACGGCCTGAAAGCCAGAAGAATGTGATCGTTGGGTGCCAATGTGTTGCCCGTCAGCCGGGGGCTTTTTGAAGGTCCCTTTTGCTACCGTCTTGGTACCTATGAGGCCCAGTTTTTTTCACTACATACTGCAGCATTGTAATTCTCTTTTAATTGGCCTCCCCAAGACTTTCCCCTCTCCAGTCCATCCTTAATGCAGCAGCCAGGATCACCCATCTAGCTAACCACTAGTCAGAAGCGTCTGCTCCAAGCCAATCACTGCACTGGCTGCCTATACACTATAGGATCAAATTCAAACTGTTGTCTCACCCACAAAGCTCTTCACGCTGCAGCACCCCCCTACATATCCTCCCCCATCTCTGTCTATCACTTCATCCTTTCTCTTCACTCTGAAAGTGACTTTAGACTCATTTCTGCATTAATCTGAACCTCTCACTCCCACTCCAAGACTTCTCCTGAGCTGCACAACTTCTCTGGAATGCTCTACCACCAGATATTAGGTGTATCCACAAATTACATAGGTTCAGGTATTCTTTTAGGGCGGCCTATCATGATCCCTAGTCCAAGTCATCTAGACATAGCCTATCCGCTCCACCAGTCTCAAGTGGATCACAAATAATGGTTGGAGGCCACGTATACTGCTCCTATCTGTTCCCCATCTCCTTAAGTTGACTATACCATCATTGTAAATAAGCCCCTGTACTTTATGTCACCCCCACCTCATTGCTAGATTATACCATCATTGCAAATAAGCCCTGTACTTTGTGTCACCCACCTCATTGTTAATTGTAAGCTCTTATAGCAGGCTGTCATTATTTGCTCTAATTATTGCTTATTTTTGTATTGTATTTTCTGATAACTGTTTCTATAAACTCTGAATTGTGAAGCGCTCCGAATATGTTGGCTATATTAATAAAATTATTATTATTATTGACGTTTATTGCAAGTACTGTACTGTAATGCGATCACAGGTTCAAGTTCCTCAAAGGATAACTGAAAAAAAAACCAGTGTAATGTAAAAAAAATATCTAAAAACCAAACAAAAATAAAAAAGCATAGAGATTAAATTCCTTTGCCGATCCAAAAATAGGACGAAATAACAAAAAAAATAAAATAAACATTGGTACGCCATATTTGGAACAGTTCATTTATAAATATAAAATGAACTAATGCATATGTTAAAGGCAATAAAAAAAGTATAAAAAGCAATGAATACGTCCTACGTGCTTAAGATGCAGTTTCCCATGCAAAAGAAAGTTCAGATTTTTTATCCTAAAAAAAACCCCCACAGGTTTGGTATCACTGTAATAATATTCACCTGAAGCATCAAGTTGCCAAGGTTTTTTATCATATAATAAACACTATAAAAATTAACAAAAGAAAACTAAAAAAAAAATGGCTAAATTGGGTTTTATTTGCTAATTGAGCCCACTTTTCAGTAAATGATATGGCAAGGTGAATGGTGTCACTCACATCTACAACTCGTCCTACCCAAATATGGCTATTTTGATTCAAAAGCAATAAAGGTATGATTCTAGGAAGAAGGAGAGGAAAAAATAAAAGTGTGATGTCCAGGCACAAAACGCAATCTCAGACAGGCACAAGCAGCTCCGATAGGCAGCACCCGAAAGACTCTGACACCTTTAACCCCTATGCAGAGATTTGGATTTACAACAGAATCCAGGAGATTGCTACCTATGAAAAGGCTGCAGTCCAGAAATGGAAAGTGGCCAAGCAGAGTCAAAGCCGTAAGGTCAAAAAAAGGAAACAGTAAGGATCTGATAGCGTAGTCTGGGAGCATGGTCAAAACTGAGATGGTAATAAGGTACAAAATTATTAGGCAGAAGAAGTGTTCAAAAAACAGGAAAATGTAAGGCCCCATTCACACACTGCTTTTTTTGCTGCATATTTTTATGCACAAGCTCAAAAAAAGCCAGGAGTAGAACAATCAAAACCGGGAGTGGCACACTCAGAGGAAAGGTCTAATGGTGGGTTTACAACACAATCCAACTCATTGTATCCAATCTCTGAACCAATCTCTGGTTGCAGTGAAATCATGGACCATAGTTCCATTTTGTGGCTGTGTACAACATGGAGCAATCTGTCCATGATTTCACTGCAACCAGAGATTGGTCAGAGATTGGTACAATGATTGGTGTGTGTAAACCCACCATAAGGGCCACCACAGGAAGGTAGCAACTGCCGGCACTGGGGATAACTGTCCTGTTGCCATGAAATTGCTACGAAATGGCGGCGTGTAATAGGGCAGTTCCTCCAGTTCCTGCAGTTGACTCAGATACCTGTTGCTGAGCCGTGCTCAAAACAGAAAGGCACAATTGCCATGTAGTGGCGTGTAAATGGGGCACAGGCATGGATGTTGCGTCGTCCCAAGGGCATGCCACGGCATCATGGATACCACGCCCATCAGTGATCATTGGTGGGGCTACTGTGTAACCATTGGCTGTCCCTTCACAGGGTGCCATATTTAGTGAGCTATCCATTCACAGTCACAATTGCCATGGTGTGATGTATTAGCCAGCTTCCAGCGCTGGCTGGCAATCATGACGCTATTGTTTGTCCAATCAACACTGTGCATCACGGAATACACAACTCTGTCACGTCTATGTACTTACGGCGCGAAATATGTACGCCTATATTCCTTTGTGGTAGCGGCGTGTAAAGCAGGGAAGGTATTCAACAGGAAGTTAGCCACGGCACCTGTCAGTACTTCCGCGGAACAAAGATACCTTCAGTGGAAGGTAACGTAATGGCGTGCGTCTAATGCGGCATCAGCGATCAGTATCCACCGTTAAAAACGTGTGCGTGCACGTGCGGTGGATACCTGTTGCTAGCCACAGTGGCGGCGTGTAAAGATACCTTAATAGAAACAAGTGCTCCACTTATATGTTTAATCACCATCTCCTGGTTTGTGATGAGCTTGTGCTTAAAAATAAGCAGCAAAAAAAGCAGTGTGGGAATGGGGCCTAACATAGGAAAAACAGCAATACAAGACAGTAGACTATCCAGAGGATCCAATACCTATTTCTGGCAGCTTCCAGCAGAAAGCTGAAGGTATTAGTAGAGCGTGGTACTTTCCAATAGGCTGAAGCTAGTAGTTAATTACTTCAGCTACACAGAACACACACCTCCACTTTGTCAGACTCTGAGATACAACAGTCCCAGCCACTCCAACCTCAGTGAATGGAAGGAGCCTCCGCTCAACAGAATCTCTGGCTCTGATCTCTCCATCACCACCTACAGGGCGAATACGGCTGTGCCTGTTGACAGAAGCCGACGTTGATGGAGCAGACAGGCGGGGATGTGACTAAAATCTCAAAAGCAAAAAATGGCTCTGATCCTGAAGGGTGTGCAAAAAAGAATGGTATGGAAGCTGATAGTTCTGGGAGAAGTTCAATTTCACAGATCAAATTTCCCACTAAAAGGTCAGTTCTCCTGGGGAGAATGTAGTCTGATACGCCATCCAAAGGAGCACCAACGAACTGCACACAAACTGGAAATATGCTTGTGGGCCTCATGAGTATTCCGTTCCTCCCTAGGAGATGGATCTGTAATACAATGCTGATCACATACATAATCCGTCTATATATATAGTATGTTAGTTTATTGCAGATTCTTATTTTGTATGTTGACATATATTATCTTGTGAAACATGGCTTATGCAGATGTGATTTTATGTATTCCAATTGCTCTTCTCGTAATAATGCCGGTGCGGATGTTCATCTCATGTTTTATGCAGCCAAAAAATTAGGATTAACAAAGTATTAGGTTTCTGTCATCATTTCTATTATTTTCGATGGCAAAAATAGCGCAGTCCTTAAAAGGATGGTGTCATCAGAAAATTACCGAATATTTATATCAGGGTTTATGGGTGACATTTTTTTTTACTTTTACATTTTTACATATTCTGTATATAAAAGTATATACAAATCTTGCAATTTTCACTCTGGCCTTTGGGGCTGTTCTAGGCTCATATTTCCTGTTCTTTCAAGAAATTCACATGTATTTTAGCAACAATAGACTGACTCAGATCCTATCAGTTGTAATAACGCATCTAATAGGCCTGTAAAGGGAGGATGCGCTGTGACATGACCTATTGTGAATGGTGGATTCTGTATATTGTTACCTAACTATCCAGAAGACAATGCTTAGCTCTATAACTTCCTTCTTTGGCAACTGGCTACCTCTGCACTCATGGATCCTGGGTTACTAACCCTACCTGCCCCTATGATTTCATTCACCCTATATACCTTTTATAATCTGGCTCAGAGGGCAACACGCTCCTGAGTATTCAGGCAATAAGTCCAAATGGATGCCATCTCTGCTACCAGGCTGCTGCTATTACATTGCTGGTACCACCTCTAATGAGTCACAATGTCAATATTGCAAGTTCCAATTTTTTGTGTGATACAGATCGTGAGATAAAAAAATTAACTACATTTTTTAAATACAATTAACACAAAAAGTTTGGGAATTTTCTGATTATACATTGACTTTAAAGAAGCTCTCCAAACCAAAAATTGTATCCCCTAACCAATTCTTAGGCCCCTTTCACACTAGCGCTTTTTACAAATTATGGCAGATTTACCGCATCTGCCACACTTGTGGAAAGCCCCAGGCATTGTGCAGTGTAGGTGCATTAAATTCATAGAATTATAGACTGGTGGAGTTGGAAGGGACCTCCTGGGTCATCTGGTCCAACCTCCTGCTCAAACTGGATTCACTAAATCATCCCAGACAGATGTCTGTCCAGCCTCTGTATGAAGACTTACATTGAAGAAGAACTCACCACCTCTCGTGGCCGCCTGTTCCACTCTCTGATCACCCTCAATGTCAATAAGCTTTTTCTAATATCTAACCTGTGTCTCCTCCCATTCAGTGCCATCTCATTGCTTATAGTTTTTCCTTGTACAAATGAGAATAAAGCTGATCCCCCTACAGTGTGACAGCCCTTGAGATATTTGTAGACAGCTATAAAGTCTCCGTTCAGTCTTCTTTTTTGCAAGCAAAGCATTCCCAAATCCTGTAACTGCTCCTCATAGGACATGGTTTACGACCGGTCACCATTTTGGTCGCTCTTCTATGAACTTGCTCCAGTTTGTTGATATATTTTTTATAATGTGGTGTCCAGAACTGGACACAGTATTCCAGATGAGGTCTGACCACACAGGAGTAGAGGGTGATAATCACTTCATGTGATCTACACTATATGTTTCTGTTAACACATCCCAGAATTGTGTTTGCCTTTTTGCTGCTGCATCACACTGTTGACTCACATTTAGTCTGTGATCTCTTAGTACACCCAAGTCTTTTTACCACTTGATGTTACTTAGCTCTATTCCTCCCATTCTGTATATGCTTTTATCTTGGTCAGATGTTGGACTTTGCATTACTCCCTGTTATACCCCATTCTGTTAGTTGCTGCTCACTGTTCCAGTTTGTTAAGATCATTTTGAATCTTCTCTCTTTCTCTTCTCTAGTATTAGCATTTGGAGATGGACATATCATTGGTGCAACCTGTGCAGCTGCACAGGGGCCCAAGAGGTAACGAGGCCCATTTCTACCTCCAAAGAAGGTAGAATAGTGTATTTTGATGAGCTATCAGATTAAAAGGAGCTCATATGCTGTTTTGCACAAGGGCTCTTTTCTGTCTGTGTCTGCCAGTGATAAAAATACTCACTAATCGCCATCTTCCCTAGTTTCTAGTGTCCCCCTGTTCCTCTTCTGACTGACGTAACTTCAATTCTGAGTCTCCAGCGCACACGAGGTTTATGTATGAATCGGAAGTCACCTTTACATTGTAAGTCTATGAAGGTTCAGGACAAGGCTGCATTGGCTTAAATTGTAGCTTCTGGTTCGTAAAACCCCTGTGTGATCTGGAGAGTCAGAACTGAAGTTACCGTACATCAGTCAGAAGAGGAATGAAATGGCACTGGAAACTTGGGAAGGTGGAGATTGGGGAGTATTTTTATGAACCTACACTATACTACACATATATTTTAGAAAAGTTTAAGAGATAATATTTTCGTTGGGAGAGTCTATTTAAGGGTTCCCAGATTTGGTATAGCTGTCGCCATGATACTAGTATGGGAATCTACCAATGCTGTTTTAACTGGAAATCCACAACAAATCTGTATAAAACTCTGCAAGTGTTACATGAAATATAGAGCTAAATTCGACCACAAATTAGCAGCAGTCCTCTCCTAGTGTATCCTCACCCATCCCTTGTAAACTGTGAGCCCTCATAGCCAGGGTCCTCACTCCTCACCTACTGTATCCTCACCCATCCCTTGTAGACTGTGAGCCCTTGTGGACAGGGTTCTCTCTCCTCATCTACTGTATCCTCACCCATCCCTTGTAAACTGTGAGCCCTCATAGCCAGGGTCCTCTCTCCTCACCTACTGTATCCTCACCCATCCCTTGTAGACTATGAGCTCTCATGGGCAGGGTCCTCTCTTCTTATGTACTGTATCCTCCCCATCCCTTGTAGACTGTGAGCCCTCATAGGCAGGGTCCTCTCTTCTTATCTACTGTATCCTCCCCCATCCCTTGTAGACTGTGAGCACTCACAGGCAGGGTCCACTCTCCTCACTTGCTGTACCCTCACCCATCACTTGTAGACTGTGAGCCCTCGTGGGCAGGGTCCTCTTTCCTCCTGTACCTATCTATATCTTGTACTGTAGATAATTATTGTACCTGTTTATGTATAGCCCTTTTGAAATGTAAAGTGCTGTGGAATAAATGGTGCAATAATAAATAATAATAATTATAACTTACAGAGATATTTTTTTTTCCACCTGCTAATATTCCCAGTCTTTTGCAAAACTTCATTTACTGCATTGCACTGTACACTGTAGTAGATTTGTGCAAAATTATTTAGCAAATAGATTAGTTTTTTTTTGTTTTTCTCATATTTAACTGAGATTATATGATTACTAATGATTAGCAATTACACTTTACAGAACACTGAATGGAAATAAGACTTACCTAATGCGGGATCGGCACATTCTTTGTACAGCTCTGGAGTACAATATGCAGCATCGCCTGATTAATGCAAAAAGCACAAAGTCACTTTTATTGTATTAATGGACATATTATCATAGGGTTTATAGCAACAATATCAAGCTATAAAATGCTACTGTTAAAATATTCTTTATTAGTACTTTAACACTTCACCATTACCAGGAAATGTTGAACATTGTATCATTTACTGTTAAATATGGGCTACATACAAAAGATCTTATTAGCATTAGAGTTGATAGAATTGAGTTTACTATTTATTTTACCTTCAACGTGACATTGTCACTGGTCCTGCAATCACTGAAGTTATAATCCTAATTATTAAAGGGGTGGTCCACTACTCAGACAACCCCTTTGCATAAAAAATTAACCACTATACTGACCTAAAGTGTGGCCGCCATTCCAGCGATAGCCAAACATGATTTCCGGGGGCTCATGTGACATCATTATGTCACCCAAGCCTGCAGGCAATCAGCAGCCGCTTCTCTCTCACTTAATTCGCACAAAACTGATAACTGGAAGAAGTGAGAGCATCTTGCTGATCAATGACTTACGGTGGAAACATACTATGTGAGATGCATGCAAGTGTGGCACCCCAGAGTCCGGTTGCCATGATGTCCTTACCTCCCTCTGGGGGTAGGGTCATGCTTGGAAGCAAGGTACGATATCCACACCAGTTAAGCACACACACACAAAACACAACTGACTCAGATTCAGGGGAGTCTGCCCTATAAATTCTGGCTGGAGGCAGGGTTAGTCAGTGCAGTTCCCGGGAGGACTGTGAAGAGGACCTGTGGATTAGAGCAGTGCTAAGCTTGTCCCAGGTAACGTGAGTTCAGTTCCTAGGAGGACTGTAGAAGACATCCTGCGGACTGGAACAGTGTCCCGCTCATCCGAGGACACTCACTAGCCAGTGTGAGGGACCCGTGAGCAAGTGTCTGAGGAGAGGAGTAGGCCTGGGGAGTGGAGCCTGTTACCAGTTCACCCCAGAGCAGAGCACCAGAATCGGACACCGAGGTCCAAGGTTGCACAGGTGCTATAGGCCCAGCAGCCAAAACTGGAGGACAGCAGATTCCAAGTATCCTGGCCAACACAGCACTTGGGGCACAGCAGTGTAGAAGAGCCCAGGGACAGTGGTCAGAGAAAAGGTACCGGCAGAGAAGAGGCAGCTTAGCTACAGGCAGATAGGACCAACAGACAGGGGCGCAGCAAGGAGGCCTCAGAATCAGCCGGGTGAGGAGCAGCCTAACTTGCTTCCAGGCTATCCAGATTCCTGTCCTCAACTGTGGACTGTACCCTTATACTTGCCACTACAGTAAGGGTAAAGGAAACAAGCCTGCGTGTCTGTCAATTTTCAGCTGCCCTGAATCCTGCACCCCAATAGCCTACCATCGCCATAGACTGTTACGGTCGCCCTGCGGAACCACTCCACCTGTGGGGAGCAATAACACCTCAGCTGCCCTTCCATTATCCCCTGAGGTCCTACACTGCAGCGCCGGCCCTTTAGCCAGATATCACAGGTGGCGTCACGACACCTATCCCCTAAATCCTATTCCCCAGAGCTCCGCTTTTTGAAAGTCAGTCCCTAGGGTCACGGAAGCCGGGTCTCAACCCCTGTGATTACCCCGGACGCACTGCAAAGCCCGGTTCAGATACCCCATGGCCCTGGGGCGAGACACAAGTATCTTGCATGTATCTCGCATGACTCACCCAGAACAACCCCTGACTCTCTCAATGGGAGCATGTCAGCTGCTTGTGTTTCTATGCAGCTCCACGCTCCAGTCCAAAGAGGTAGCTGCCGTCCCGGGTGAGTCATGCGAGATGCATGCAAGATATACACATGCATCTCGCATAAGTGTTTCCACCCTTACTCTGCAGGAGTTTGAATGGAGAAGTAGTCAAGCATGTGCCCTGCACAGTGGCGTAACTTGAAGCTCATGGGTCATGATGCAAAAACTCCAACGAGGCCTCCACTTATTGCAAATGTTTAATAGCATTAGTCTTTTTCTATAGGCCCAGGGGACTTTTGCCCTCCCAGGTGCCAGGACCCGGGTGCTATTACAACCCCTGCAACTTTTGTAGTTACGCCTCTGGCCCAGCCTCTCCATTTAATGTCTATGACACTGACAGAAACAGCCAAGCAGCTATAAGACTATCCAATACTTCTCCGTCAAATCCTCCTTTGTTGGCTTTTTACATAAAAAATGTAATTTCAAAAATCTGTATCAGAACCATTTACAACTTTGTCCTTTTTTTTTTTCAAAAATTTGCTTTATTAAACAAATTGAATACTTCAACCAACAAGACACTCAATCAATTACAGGCTTAGTTATAAGCACATGAAAAAAAAAAACGGGAAATCAGGCACTGTAAACGTAATATGCTTAGCGTTAACATGACGTAATAAGTTGTTCCCAATACTTATTGTACCTGACAATGTAGAATGAACAGGTCATTCATTCGGTATATTCAAATAACCATTAGACCCATAAGGGTCGAGAAGCAAGAGAGAGAAAGTGAAGGTTAAGAAAGAGAAACAAGAGGTGGAAAGAGTCTAGTAAAAATTCAGAAACAAGGGGTAATGTTAAGTATGGAAGAAAATAGTATAACCAATATTGATGGAGGAAAGAGGGGGGGGAACACAGGGGGAGAGGACAATAAGGGTAGAGGATCAGGAAACAGCCATCCCGCCATGTCTCCACATTGGAAGTACATATTGCAACTTGCCCAGAGCAGTTAGACTAGGTAGAAAGAATACCTGTGAATTCTGGGGACTCCCGAAACAGAAGCCAGGCAGTCCATGTGGAAAAATATTTACTCAACTGAGCATCAGAGTGGGCAGAAAGTTTTTCCATGCGACAGATATAGTCCATCTCATGGAGCCAGTCCATCACAGTAGGAGCCGACCTCGATTTCCACTTCCGAGGTATTACAGCTCTAGTTGCAGCCAGACAGTGCCTCAACAAGCCATGTTTGATCTCCCTGAACGCACCGGGAATCATAGATAGTAGCCCTGTTTGAGGTAGACAGGGGACATGGATCCCTGAAACGTGTTCGTGTACCCTAAATACATGTTGCCAGAGGGATTGTATGGATGGGCAGCTCCACCAGATGTGGAGTAAGCTTCCTTCCGAGGCGTTGCAACGCCAACATGGAGTGGATGGGTAAATTCTGTGGAGCTCCTGCGGACAGCGATACCATCTCGTTAACAGTTTGAAATTTGTTTCCTGTACCTTACATGGCAATGACATTTTGTGTGTACACAGGAATGATTTAGCCCAATCCAAGTCCGATGGAACTAGTTTCAAATCCCGTTCCCAGGCCGCCACATACCATGTTGGGTCTGAATCACAAGAGCAAGCCAGAATGTTATAGATCTGCGAGATGACGTGTGTCGGTGTCGTGGTTTGTAATAATAGTGCTTCAAAGGTGGTTTGCTCCCTAGTCAGTTCAGACAATGAGCTGAGGGATGTTATGAATGACTGTAGCTGAAGATAGGCAAACCACTGGAGTCGGAAACCCGGAAATCTGTCGCGGAGGTCCACTAGAGCTGGCAGAGAGGGAGTACCCATAAGTGTCTCACAGACTCGGGTTTTCTGTTTGGAGGACCAACACATGAACCTCTCCACATCGACCGCCGGCGGGAAGTCGGGGTTGTCAAAAAGAGGGGTCAAAGGGCTCACCAAAGAGGAGAGGTTGAATCTGGCGCGCACTCCATCCCATACCCCGAGAAGATCCCGCGTAAGCAGCGAGTCCGAAATGCTCCTGGGGCGCTTAGAAGCTACCACCCATGGAAGAGATGTTATAAGCCAGCTGGAGATATCTGCCTCCATGGTCACCCACTGTTTGAGTTCGGCTCCACTAAACCAATCTACCATTCTGGTCAAGACAGACGCCGTGTGGTAAAGATAGAAATTGGGTAGGCCTGCAACCCCCGGGACTTACTTCGCGTCAAGAGATTGTACGCTAATCGGGGCTTCTTTTTCCGCCAAACGAAGGACGTTGAGAGTGCCCGGAGTTGGGAGAAGAAAGATTTAGGAACAGAGATGGGTACAGCCTGAAAAATGTATACCAGTTTGGGCAATACGTCCATTTTCAGTACGTTGATCCTACCAAACCAAGTCAAAGTCTTCATGCCATACGTCTGGAGGTCAGCAGATAACCGTTGCAGCATGGGTTTGTGATTCAGTGTATAGAGGAGTGAGAGGTCCGCACTTATGTGAACCCCTAAATACCTCAGAGAGCCCGAGCACCAGTGGAAGGGGAAAGCGTCTTTCAGCCGAACAACTTTGTCCTTTAACAAGAACTTTTCACCAAATTTTTCACGTCAAATTGACCAAACATATTAGATGTAACTATGATGTGACGATGGAGATATTAGGAATCAAATTATTTGGTACCTAACGATTTAAAGGGAACCTGTCATCAGGGTTATGTATAGTAAATGAATGTATGGCCATAATGGTGCAGCTATACTCATTTAATACATGATTTCTGTGAAGAAATCCACAGCCTGTTTTTTTTATTTTTTTTTAAATCAACATTAAAAGTTTTGGTTTCTGTGCATTGAGGGCTGGACAGTAGGACAGGACTGTGGGTAGGGTATAATATGTTCAGCAAACGTGATACATATATTTTATGCTATTTTCTGGAATGAGCATTTCTGATGCTTGCCAAGACTGCCTGGTAAAACTTACCGTAAGTAACAGGGCATCAACAGGGTGCCAGGCACTTAAAATACAGTAATGTGCCTGAATTAGACCACACCATTCTGTCCATAATTTCCATACACATCTGAATGCTCAAGTGACAAGTGCACATGTGTAACAACGGCTTGTCCACAAGAGATGTTAGGAATTTCAATTATTGCAATGGTTCAAAGAAAAAAAAAATATTGTTCGTCATTGGTGAAATGATGTGTGCATAAAATGTGAACGACCTGTAATGAAATCGTGTCGTTTCATCATTTTTGTCATATCTCCACTTGGAGACTACTTATTGTTAGTTGTTTTGTGTAGCTTGGCTTTGTATGTCCAGGACTAAAGCTCCAACTACACTGTACATTTCACTGTTACATGACTGGATATTGGCAAAATGGTTGGCGGTCAAGGGTCTTTTAATAACCTATTTACAAAGGCCGACCTTGCTTCAGATGTGAACTGCGCATAGTGTCACGTATTGACTGCATCTACAGTTCTGGAGTGTTGCTGCTGTGCTATTTGAGTTTCTTTTCCTTAGTCTGCTCTGCAGGTGGAGGTAAAGGTGTAGGGGTGTGAGTGAGCTTTCTGCTCTCCACCCCCTCAGCCTTAAGTAGTTCTGATTCCCTCCATCAGATGTCACAGATTCAGTTCATTCTGATCTAGGATCTGTGCTGTGCAGACGTGCAGCTGGTACAGCTGCTGTTGTTCCCTTCCTTTGGAGTGGTGTCCTTTTCCTGGTCCGTGGGTGGTGGAGGTAGAGGCTCTTAGCTGAGGGCAAATTGAGGATATGGGCATAGCCCGAGCCTCCTTACCTTCAGAGGTACCATCGAGCACAGGGCTAGTCAGGGACCCAGAGTCCAGGACTAGCCTCCCAGTTGCCCTTACCCATGATCCTTTCCTGCTGCATTCCCCTCGTCTGCCACACATCGTCTGTGACACATAGCCTGTCATTGTTCTTGGCAGGGCAGGTTCTGTTTACAAGACAATGTGCTGCCCAGAAAGATCAACTTTTGTGCAAGCCGAAAGATCATTTCACCCCACAAACGTGTGAACAAGGTTATGATCGTCAGGCTGATTAGAATGCAAAATTATTGCAGACGAGCATTCCTATGAACGCTTGTTTACAATAAATTGTGTATTTTTAATGCACTTTAAATCTAGATATTTTGTCCGATCAGGAAGTAGTACTGTAAGAAAACTGTACTGTGCAATTCAGGATTTTGGGTAAAGAGGAGGATCTTATTGGCAAGACAACAAATATGAATTCATGTATTCAATGCTTCTTTTGAGATATTGTGACATTTCAACCGCAGAGTGCAGATGAAGGAACTAAATTCTAATTTGTAGGCTCCTGCTGGATCTGCTGGCAAAGATAATAGATAAATTTGCTATGGTGAAGAGCATGTTGTTTTCACCAAGGGAGATTGTTATTTTCTTAATGGGGTGGTCCGAAATACAAATTAATACCTCTCTATTTAGTGTCATAATCTAAACTATTTTATAACATACTTCAATTAAAACTTCTCTTTCCTTTACTAACTACACTAATTGCTATTCTTTTTTTTTTCCTACTTCCTTTTTGAAGACACTTCATTTTAGCATTTCAGTGCATGCAGGGATACTCAAACAAAGTATCAAGGGGCAGAAATTACAGCAGTTACCTTCATTTCAATGACTGGGCTTGTCCCTGCGTGATATGCAAAATGACAGCACGCTCGCTGGCTCACACTAGCAGTAACAAGCCAGCAACAGAGTGCACTGCCAGTGTGCATTGGTAGAATACCTGGTGTGATGTCACTTGTTGGGCGGCATGGGCTCTGCACAACAAGTATTCTAACAACATGCACTGAACGTCTAGTGCGATCTGTTGCCAGCTTGTAACTGTTGATCTGAACGAACGAGAGAGTGAGCTGTCATTTTGCACACTGCACTGTGCACATTACACAGGGACTAGCCCGGCCCAATGAAATGAAAGTCACCGATGAAGCTTCATTGCAGGGAGAGGGCAGGGGTTGTGGCTGTGAACGCAGACTATGCCCCAGGATAATCCACAGGGATGAAGTGTCATCAAAAACAAAGTAGGAAAAAAAAGAAAAGCAGTTAGATAGTGTAGTTAGGGAAGGATAGGGAATTTTTTATTCAAATATATTGGAGAATAGTTCAGATCATAGTATTAAATAGACATGGCTCTAGGATAAAAAATAATTTGGATTTCAGATCACCACTTTATCGTATTCTCAGGGTTAATTCTCTTTACTGCCATTCCAAACCTAAAATGCTGAGTGCAGACCAATTACTCTATTACTCTATTTGTTTGCTATAGGGAGAATAATGATAGTACAGTTTAGATTTCAACCAATCTAATTGTTAGAACTCTTCCCATGAGATATTAACCAGAATAAGGTGCTGAAATTGTGCATTCATGATCGCAACAATGAAAGACTATGTCTGTTTAGCTAATTCACCGTTATTTCTATGGCCAACATGAGTACAAGATAGACAGACTGACCAGACGTGTGGACGCCCTGCCAGTTGGTTATAAAAATGAAACAGTCACATAAGATAGATCTCTGCCAAGTGGTCCTTTGCCAACAGATTTAACAGCTATCTCATTCAACATCCAATTGCAAAGTATGCATGTTTATTCAGTAAGGAACGGAGACGAACTGCTGCCAGTCACTGTTGGCAGCAGTCAACCTTCCAGCATAACAAAGGAAATCCAACTTGCCTCATCTTAGGGCCCTTTCACATCAGCGTTTTTTCAAATCGCGGCAGATGCGGTGAAAAAACCGCATCTGCCGCGATTACCGCATACCGGCTGCACTTGCGGCGCGGTTTTTTTCGCGGCCGCACCTGCCGCAAGTGCAAAACCGCACTTGCCGCACCTGCCGCAAGTCCGCCTATATTTTGCATGGAAAAAAACGCAACCGCGCCGCAAGTGCAGCCGGTATGCGGTAATCGCGGCAGATGCGGTTTTTTCACCGCATCTGCCGCGATTTGAAAAAAAACGCTGATGTGAAAGGGCCCTTAGTTTCTCCTGATATCTGCCATCGGAGGACTCCATATACTGCAGGTAGTAGCATTATTAAGGCATTATAATAAACATACGCCCCATTGGGGTGCATCGGAGTCCTCCTTACACTGCAGATAGTATTATTATTATTACGGTATTATAATAAATATACACCCCATTGGAGGACATGGGAGGCCTCCATATACTGCAGGTATTATTGTTATTATGGTATTATTATAAAAATAGGCCCCATTGGGGGAAAGGGGAGGCCTCCATATACTGCAAGTAGTAGTATTATTAAGTCTTCATAATAAACATAAGTCCCATTGGGGGATATGGGAGTCTTCCATAAAATGCAGGTAGTATTATTATTAAGGTATTATAATAAATATACGCCCCATTTGGAGACATTGGAGGCCTTCATATACTGCAGGTAGTAGCATTATAATAAACATACTCCCCATTGGGGTGCATGGGCGTCCTCCATACACTGCAGGTATTATTATTATTATTATGGTATTATTATAAACATACAGGGGCGTGGCCTGGGAGCTAATGGCGCCGGCTACACTTTGCTGAGCTCCTGCCTCTACTCCAGGATTAAGCGGCACTGAAGTGGCGGATTGCCAGCCAGACCTCCACAATTACTCCAGACCCAGCCCTATACCTGCAGAGATGCCGAGTAACTCATTACGCAAGAGGGGGAGCCCTCAAAGGTGACGGATTTTTTCCCTCCTGAGAAGCTGCCTGCTGCTGTTTCCAACATAGCGCCGGCTTCCCTGCACTCCCCTTCTGCCTCCACTGTATCGCGCGCCTCCCGCAGCCCTGAGGAGCACTTGGCCGGGGGAGAGGAAGACGCTCAGGTAACTCATGGTTTCCTAAAGAGCCTGATCAGCTCCCTGTGCAGATCACTGCAGGATGACTTTAAAGACTTATTAAGGGAGCTGAGAGAGGATATTGCAGCCTTAGGTGAGAGAACTCATCATATTGAAGAGAAGATGGCAGAGTACGCCACTGCACATAATGAACTAGCTGAGGATTACTCCTCTATGGAAGGAGAGCTTAAGCAACTTTGTCTTAAAGTCTGGGACTTAGAGGACAAAACACACGCAGGCAATCTGAGATTCAGTGGTTTTGCTGAAGAAGGAGCGGAGGAAGATACTGGCACTAAAGTACAGTCTTTTATTCAGACACTTCTCCCTGATGCCCCTATCAATGACTTACTTATAGACAAAGCATTTCGCATCCCCAAACCAAGTCATATCAACCAGTCTCTACCCAGGGACATCCTGGTTCCATTTTCTACTCCTAAAACCAGAGATGAGATTATGCAGGCGATGCACCAAAAATCGGACTTACCTGCACCGTATTCTGGAATATCTGTTTTTCCTGTTTTTTGCTCCTCACTGCAAAGTTCTGAGAGAAAACAGAATTAACTACACCTGGGGCACACCGGTGAGGGTCAGGTTAGGGTACAAGGGGACTACCCACATCTTTCAATCCCCCAGCCATCTGGGAAAGATCCTCAGACGGTGGAACTTGATTCCTAAATTAGATGGCCTCCATAAACGACCCACCAATAGACCCAGGGACTCTGCCTCACTTTCCGAATGGAAGAATGTTGCCTGATTGTAGTGAATATCTGTTCTCCCCGGATGGAGTCGGGACCTCTCTGAGGGGCACTCCTTTTCTCCTCACTTGTCTCTATTTCCCCCCCTCCTCTTTGCTTACTGGGGTGGGGGGGTTGACTGTAGAACTTGTTGAGGAGTTGTATGCAGCAGTTTGCCCGGCTGTTGATATCGGGCTGGGTGACTCTCTGCTGTTTGAGTTTATGAGAGGCCTTGTACCTCTTTGATCCCCCCTCCCCCCCAACCTATTGTGGAGACTGTGTGAAGCCTCACATTTCTTTGCAATGTATGCAAGGTTTACATGCATGTTTCTTGTTGTACTGTCCTCCTTCTTTCTTGTTTCTACCTTTTTCCCCGCGTCACCTTTATCCTACCCCTACTCTCCATCCCTGAGGTATCCATGTATTTTTAACATTATTTCCAAAGTATGCACAGTGACTGTATTATGGGTTCAAATTTGTAGATTGTTTTATTCAATGTAAGAGGTTTAAACTCCCCATATAAACGGTCCCTCTTTTGGAGAGATGCACTCAAACAAAAAGTAGATGTATTGTGCGTCTAAGAGACACACCTCCTTCAGGAGGATAATCCTAGAATGCATCATAAGTTGTCCCCTCATGCCTTTTTTGCTATCTCTGTGAAGAAGAAGGCGGGGGTCTGTATTTTTGTCAAACATTCTGTCCCTTTTCAACTGTTGAATGTATTCTCTGATCCCGCGGGCAGATATATTGTGCTGTCCTGCTCTATCTCGGGGGTTGCTGTTACCATAACTACGGCCTATGAGCCTAACGAGGGCCAATTGAAGTTTCTTCGTCCCTTGTTGGAAAAAGCAACTGAACTATCACCCGGTCTGAAAATAATATGCAGTAATTTTAATCTTGTCTCAAATCTCCCTTTGGACTGATCCCCTGGGGCACCTGGGAGGAAAAAGGAGTCAGGGCCTACCTGTCGTGAATTTCACCTACACGACGTGTGGCGGTACCTCCACTGTACCGAAAGAGACTACTCCTTCTTCTCGCACAGGCACTGGCCTTATTCCAGGATAGACTATTTTCTGGTGGATGATAAAGCTTTGTCGGCCTCTGTCTGTGCGGAGGTGGGATTAATAACCTGGTCTGACCATGCCCTGGTATCCCTTGGGATCGTGCTGGATGCTCATCCTGCGCCCCCATTCATATGGAAACTAAACGGGGCCTCCTGTCGGAAAAGAGGAGGTGAAATCCCTCCTGTCTGAATTTTTTCGCCTCAATGATAACGGTCTTGTGTCGGATGAGACCCTTTGGGCCTTCCACAAGGCGTATATCAGAGGAATTTTCCTTCAGAAGGCTTCGCAAATTAAGAGGGCGAGAGACAGGGAGAGGGTGGATTTACTGCGTCACCTACAGCAGCTCGAGGATCTAAATAAGGTGAACCCAACCCCGCCATTTCGTTGCTATTAATAGTAGCTAGTAAACATCTGAGGTCTTTCCTCTTCCTTCGTCACGAAAAATACTTACGGTACGTATATCCAAAACCAGCTTCTACGAATCGGGGGACAAAGCGTGCGCCTTACTAGCGCGACGAATAAAAAGGAGAGAGGTCAAAAGCTCGATTGAAAAAATGATAGATAATAAGGACATATGGTGAGGAACCAGATTGAAATTGTATCTATATTTGAGCAATTCTATGCTAGGCTTTACAATCTTAGGGATGACTCGGGTGTGCCCCAGCCCACTTCCGAGCTGATTGGGGGTTTCCTGGGGGGCTGAGCCTGCCCTCTGTCTCCAAAACGGAGTTAGAAAAATTGAATATGCCTTTTTTCTTGACTGAGGTGGAATCGGCCATCAAATCTACAAAAATAAATTCCTCTCCTGGTCCTGATGGACTTCCAAATTAATATCTCTGAACCTTCCGAGAGGTGCTGGCTCCATTCCTCTTGAGGATCTTCTCCCATTGGCAGTCGGAGGTTTCTATTTCTCCGTTACATTTACAGGCCGCTATAGTCACAATTCCAAAACCGGGCAAATCCCCAGAAGTCCCTGAAAACTATCGCCCCATTTCCCTTTCTGAGCATCTGAGGAAGGTGCTGGGACAGCACTGAAACGCGTTGGTGTGATGAAATAAAGGACTTTTGATGGTAATAACCTCTTGTGAAATCCTTGGATAAAGAGCAGCAGCAGCGCGGACCGTGGATACCATTCCAGTTTTATCTCCTGTATTCCCCGCGGTTTTGTGGCGTTGGTGGAGGTTCTGCAGCAGCTGCCTTATGCTTTTAAACTGGTTGTGGGTCTCACAACCGTAAAAGGTGAGTGGATATCCTTATAATCCACACTAAAACTACAGTGTCTGTTTGATAGGGCACAATCTGCGCCTCTTGTATCTCCTTTTTTTTCTAGTCTTTCTCTTCAGTGTCATTTTACAAACTTTACATTGCAAAGTCGTTAATTCTACCTCTTAACATAGTTAACAGATATGTGTGGAATAACAAGACTCCTCGAGTTGCTTGGGACGTTATGTATCTACCTCTCCACTCAGGGGCATGGGTCTACCTAAAATAAATGACTACCACAGGGCGATCGTCTTATAGGAGGCCAGGTCCTGGTGGCACTCTCCTGATCACCTTAGATGGATTCAAATTGAGTCCACCTTTCTGATGCGTGGTACTCTTTGTAGGTTGCTGGCTGCTGAGTCCTTTAAGCTGGTTTCTTGGACTCATCCGTTGGAAACGGCGCAGACATTGCTCTCCTGTAGGAGAGGTTTGCCACGCTCGTGGAAGGGGTTCCCCCCGGAGGATATCCCACTAGACTCTCTACAATTTCAGATACCCTCATTACACACGGGAGTATGGGAGGGGGCCGGGTTTGCTTCATTGGGGGATCTCCTCCTGGGAGGGGTCTACCTTCCTTTAGGAGGTTGTGTGAGCCTTACCCTACCTGCCGCTCCTCGTTCCTACAGTTCCTACAACTTAGTCACTTAATTGGTGAAGGTTCATACTTGGAAAATTTACGAACACCGGAGCCCGTGTCTAAATTGCTACAATTCATTTTATTAAATTCACAACATGTTAAGGGACTATCGGGTATATATAAAAGTCTGGTGGGATTCGACTCAGAACTCAAACTGGAGTATGTGAAGAGGTGGGAGAGAGATTTTGATTTCTCCGCTTCTGTGGGAGAGTGGAACGTCGCCTCCTCAGAGATTAGAAAGGCAACTAGATGTGTAACCACATAGAGAATTTAAAGAAAATTTAGCTGAGGTGGTATTTTTCTCCTGTCCGCATCTCTCATTTCGGCAAGGGCCAATCATCACTCTGTTGGAGACAGTGTGGGGAGAGGGGATCTATGTCCCACATGTGGTGGTTCTGCCCCAAAATAACTCCCTACTGGGTTTTACTCCTCAGTCTTTTACGTACAGTAATGTGTCTCCAATTGGATTTGTCCCCGCAATTGGCAGTCTTAAATATAGGGATTGATTGCTTCCCAAGACCTCTGAGGGGAACGGCTTCTTATATCCTATTAGCAGCCCGCTTATGCCTCGCTGCGAAGTGGAGGAATCACTCCCCTCCTACACTATCAGAGGTTATCCAAAAGACCAATTGAATCTTTTGTCAGGAATATTATTTGGCCCTAGACCAGTGTTTCTCAACTCCAGTCCTCAGGACCCACCAACACGTCGTGTTTTCAGGATTTCCTTAGTATTGCACAGGGGTTTGAATTATCCCCAGTGCAGGTGATTAAACTATCACCTGTACAATACAAAGGAAATCCTGAAAAAATGACATGTTGGTGGGTCCTGAGGACTGGAGTTGAGAAACAGTGCCCTAGACAAACCCACCAAGAACAGTGTATTAAATAAATGGGAGATCTGGGCTTCCCATCCTCAGGCTACTCCGATCCCCCCGAGGTGGGGCAGATGAGACGGCTTGATTAGAACTTTGAGATGTTTTTGTGATATTTTGGGTCATGTTGAGATGATGAGTCACTACTTTGTACTACATCTGAAAAGGATGCAACCCTTGTTACATTCTTGAATTGACTGGAATCTATGATAAGCGACATCCAACTTATTGGGTACCTATTGTATTGTTGTACACACATCCCTTAATTAGAAATAATGTAAATAAAGGTGTTGATATAGTGCCTTATTTTGGTGGATGACAACATTTCTGCCACATCAGATGTATTTATTTGTAGACTATCCCTTTAAAATGATATTGTGGTGGGTGAATTTATTGAATATACTTATTGAATATATTGCATTGTCATGTTATTTTTTTTCCACTTATATAGAAAAAGCTTAGAACACTATTCTAGAATCAGAGCCTATAGCGATAACATTTCACGCTTTCAATCAATTCTTTTTTGTAACGTTAGTTGGAACAGCTCGAACCTATGATTAGTAAATATTAATCTCATCATTGAGCTGCCAAGACAAATGCACGCGGCTTCTTGTATTGATTCGTTTAGAGTTCCTTCGGCTTTCCAAATTCTATTCTTGTAATTCATGAAATTGCTTTATTCACAATCATTTTCTCTGTGTTTTTTTCATAAATGCTTTTTCATTAGCTCCAAGTTCCTCCCGTTTCATCCTAAAATAATGGTAACAGCTACGTTGTGTCTTCAAAGGTTATGAAGAAAGCATAACTCAGCTGAAATAGGGACATGTCATATTTTCCATTCCCTGATTATTTGTAGCAGTCCAATAATTTAGTGGTATCTCATAGTGATAGAATAAGCATATTGATATTAATCAGAAATGTAACGACATCAGAGTGTGATGTAATAATAATAATATAATATTTATTCACTTATATAGCGCTATTAATTCCATAGCACTTTACATACATCAGTAATGCTGTCTCTCTTGGAACTCACAATCTAAACATCCTATCAGTATGTCTTTACAATGTGGGAGGAAACCGGAGTGCCCGGAGGAAACCCACGCAAGCACAGGGAGAACATACAAACTCCTTGCAGATGTTGTCCTAAGTGTCCTTGGTGGGAATTGAACCCAGGACCTCAAGACTCCAGTGCTGCAAAGGCTACAGTGCTAACCACTTGAGCCACCATGCTGCTGTAATAAAGCAGAAGCGTTTTATTCCTATATTCATTATCTACAGTGAACAGCCCAGTTATCGGCAAATGTCCATGGCTTTGAACAGTGGAATAACTTTGGGACAACTAGAGGGTGGGCTGGGATTATGCAACCTTTGGCATTCTCCTGCCATTTTCTCCTACCTCCAACAAAGTGAGCAGAGCTGGGGTGGGGCAGGAGTAACAAGCAGTGTTCTTCAGATTCGAGAGGTATCAATCACTATGCCACAAATCTTACTCCAGCAGGGACTAGAGTAGGATTTGTGGTGAGGGGCCCTCAGAGGTACATGCCTGATTCGTGAAGAGGCTCATGCCTCCTTATGAATCAGCAGCATCTGATGCAACACGCCTTCTCATCAGGACCAGACTGAAGAATGCCAGTCTTGATGAATTGGGTCCAAAGTATTTTTAAAGGCAATCTGTCACCTGATTTGGGCATTTTAAAATAAAAGTTCCACTTTCAGCAGCACCTACGCTGCACTTTAAGAAGGTGGCTATTATGCCCTGACTCTTCCTGTGCACCTAATAAAAAGTTTTTAAAACTTCCTGCCCTGTACTATTATTATGTGTTTCTGGTTCGATGGGCTTGATTGCAGCTCAGTCCGTCCCTCCTCTCTTCGCCATCTGACATCCACTTCTGCTAAATGACACCCGAATCGCGCGCCTGCGCACAGGCTTTTTGGGATTACACAGGTGCACTGTGCACTGGCGCAGAGACCATAGCAGTTTGCACATGCATAGATACGTTTTAGGGCAGAACATATTGCGCAGACATGATCATCCGGAGAAGCCTCTGCGCAGGCGCGATTCAGATGTCTTTTAGAAGAAGGGGCTGTTGGACGGCGAGGAGAGGTGGGACGGACCGAGCTGCAATCAAGCCCTTTGGACCAGAAACAGGTAATTATAATAAAAGGCGGGAAGTTTTTAAAACTTATTTATTCAGTGTACAGGAGCAGTCGGGACATAATAGCCATCTTCTTAAAATACAGCATAGGCGCTGCTGAAGGTGGAGCTTTTAGTGTCACACGCCTAAATCAGGTGACAAAGGCCGGTTGACACGTAGCGACATCGTTAATGATGTCGCTGCAACTTGTGATGTTGCAGCGACCTCGTAGCAATGTCGCTGCGCGTGACATGTACCAACGACCAGCTCGCTGATCATTGGTAAATGGCCCACACCATTTTCCCATCGTTGAACAACCCGCTGGGCAGCAGACTTTGGCATGTGTGACGCCCTTCTAACCCGATGTGTTCCCTGGTAACCAGGGAACACATCGGGTTACTAAGCGGGAGAATGCTCGTAACCAGGATAAACATTGGGTTACTAAGCAGAGTGCTGCGCTTAGTACCCCGATGTTTATCCTCGTTACCAGTGTTCTCCCGCTTACCCCAGCGTAGCAGGACCTCCACATCGTGGAAAAGAATATTTTATAATCTTTTCCACTATGTCGACGTCATTACACGGGTGGCTAATCGCTGGTGAGTCTGCCTGTGTGACAGCTCACCAGCAATCAGATAACGATGTCCCTGTGATCCCGATCGTTGGTCGGATCGCTGGGACATCGCAGCGTGTAAACCGGCCTTAAGGTTTTTTTTCATCAATTGAGATGTGTAAAAGCTTTTTTCTTTATTCTTTATGGCACAAACAGTAATTTTTATTGATATAATTATTTTATCCCTGTGACTGTTTGAGTGTTTATTATTCAATTGTTTTAAACCAATATGACAAAAAACAGCAATCATGAATTTTTGTTCATTCTTTTAATTTTTTCTTTGTTTAATAATTTTTTTTCTTGCCAGTGTTCCCCAGGCT
>JARQOC010000002.1:656788094-656804550 GCA_033576535.1 Allobates femoralis | reverse complement strand
GTCATACCAAGGAAAAAGAGCTCTCAGAAGCCACAGATTTGTCAAAACTCCAGCAATGAGAAATACAGACAATCAGTGGGTCACTTTTGTATGTGAGGACAGCCAAGGATGTATAAAACTTGCCAGCAGTGAGAAGATTAGTGAAAGGACTAAGCACATTGACGTTAAAGATCACCACTTACGTGACTTAATGGAACGTGGTGTACTGCAGTTTGTTATTGCGAGTCTGACAAGATGTTAGCTGATGGTATGACAAAACCATTGCCAAGAGCAAAGTTTAAGGACTTCAGAACCGCAATGGGACTAACAGGATAAGTAGTTGTTGAGTGGGGGTGTTGGAATATGTTTAGTGCAACAACTCCATTCCTGTGTATGTAAGTGTTTTATTGCTAGGTTTGTGCTTTGTCTATAAAGTTAGATAAAAAAAAAAACCTCCCAGAGGCTCACAGACAGGAAAGACTATGTGACTGTACCCAGTTTCCTGTGTCTGTGCATGAGAGGAGAAGCAGCTAGCTGATGCTGCGCAGAGACACTTAAGATATGTTTATTCCTGATTCCACAAAGCCTATTATATTTGTACCTGTTTATAGCTAATTAAAGATCTGTTGTGTTGTCAACACACTTGAGAGTATCCTGAATGATCTGCTGCCTACACACATTTATAAGTATATCACAGAACAGGGACATTTGTTTTTAATACATCCAATTGTGGAACTTAGGGCCACTTTACACACACCAACTTCTGTGTCCAACTTCTGAACAGATCTCTGGTTGCAGTGAAATCATGGACACATTGTTCCATTTGTTCCATTTTGTGGCTGTGTAAAAATGTGTCCATGATTTCACTGCAACCAGAGATCTGTTCAGAAGTTGGACATAGAAGTTGGTGTGTGTAAAGCGGCCCTTATTTTTATTCTAAGATCTATCCATTAAACTGTACAACTGTTCGTGGCACAACCCATTTATGTGCAAACACTGTATGGAAATATTGAGTCTTTGAATAAACTTTATGTATTTGTCTATAAAGGTTTAAAAGCTCATGAAATGCTGATTATTGTACTTCAGTGACCATAGAAATATCTGGATGAAAAGATCTAAAAACATTAAAGTAGCAATATCGAAGTTAGTGTCAGTCTGAAACCTTTTGGCCACAGCTGCACACTGCAATACCTCAACCTAAGGCTGTGTTCACTTGCAGTATGTTTGCTACGTTGAGTAAGGGCAAAAATGCTGCAAAGAACTTAACCATGTGTTTTTCTGTATTTTGATAGAATAAAACTAACTGGATTAAACTTGTATTGTAGACAATTGATGCATACAATCCACGCCAACAACTGCTTTTTTGTAAGCATCTTCTTTATTGCCTAGATAACAGGATTTACATGCAGAAAATAAAGCACAGCCTAAGGATGCAAAGACACTATGCTAGATACATGCAAGTATCTCACATACATCAAACATGACTTACCCAGATTGGTCCCTGCCTCTTTGGACGGGAGCGTGGATCTGAATAGAAACACAAGCAGCTGACGCACTCCCGTTCAGAGTCAGTGGCCATTCTGGGTGAGTCATGTGAGATGCATGCAAGATATTTGCATGTATTTAGCATAGTGTCTTTCCACCCTAATGGCCCCTTTACACGCAGCTACAGGTAACAGGTTTTCCACAGGTAACTTACTGGCTGCAGTGAAATCATGGAGACATAGTTCCATTTGTACACAGCAACAAGATAAATCATGGAGACATAGTTCTCACTGCAGCCAGTACCGTATATACTCGTGTATAAGCCGACCCGTGTATAAGCCGACCCCCCTACTTTTGCCCCCAAAACCTGGGAAAATCTATTGACTCGCGTATAAGCCGAGGGTGGACCCCAGCACAGGTATACAGCCCCCAGCAGTGTGGTATATAGGCCCCCCCAGTGGTAGTATACAGCAGCCTCCCCAGTGGTATGCAGGCCCCAGCAGTATATACAGCAGCCCCAGTGGTATACAGCAGCCCTTAGGTAGTACACAGCAGCCCCAGAGGTATATACAGCAGCCCCAGGGGTATACACAGCAGCCCCAGGGGTATACACAGCAGCCCCAGGGGTATACACAGCAGCCCCAGGGGTAGTACACAGCAGCCCCAGGGGTAGTACACAGCAGCCCCAGGGGTAGTACACAGCAGCCCCAGGGGTATATACAGCAGCCCCAGGGGTGTACACAGCAGCCCCAGGGGTAGTACACAGCAGCCCCAGGGGTATATACAGCAGCCCCAGGGGTGTACACAGCAGCCCCAGGGGTATACACAGCAGCCCCAGGGGTATACACAGCAGCCCCAGGGGTATACACAGCAGCCCCAGGGGTGTACACAGCAGCCCCAGGGGTAGTACACAGCAGCCCCAGGGGTATACACAGCAGCCCCAGGGGTGTACACAGCAGCCCCAGGGGTAGTACACAGCAGCCCCAGAGGTATATACAGCAGCCCCAGGGGTAGTATACAGCAGCCCCAGGCCCCCCTCACTGTTTGGCACCCCCACCTCAGGATGACCCCCCCCGCACGCAGCGCTGCGCTCATACATTACCAGCCTGTCAGCTGTCATCCTCCGGTGGCGGATCGCGGCTCCCGGCTCCGGCTTCCATCTTCATCTGTGTCTTCCTGCTTTGTGACCGGGGCTCATCGCGATGACGTCATCGCGACGCCGGCCGGTCATGTGACATGCAGGAAGACACAGATGAAGATGGAAGCCGGAGCCGGGAGCCGCGATCCGCCACCGGAGGATGACAGCTGACAGGCTGGTAATGTATGAGCGCAGCGCTGCGTGCGGGGGGGCCATCCTGAGGTGGGGGCGCCAAACAGTGAGGGGGTCCCGTATATACTCGCGTATAAGCCGAGGGGAGACTTTTCGGCCCAATTTTTGGGCTGAAAAACTCGGCTTATACGCGAGTATATACGGTAAGTTACCTGTGGAAATCCTGTTACCTGTAGCTGCGTGTAAAGGGGCCATCAGGGTCACATTCAGCCTAAAAGAGTCTGCGGCCAGCAGGGCCTAATAGAAATATGTATCTGGCAGAAGCAAAGGCTGTTGTTAAACCTTAGGTTGCCATGCTAACAATTGGCACCATGAGATAGTATCGCAGAGGGGCGATGAGGTACAGAGGGAGCCCCTCTCCCTTTGTCAACAATCTAGACCTGTCAGACAGCATCTACAGGGTTACAATATAGAGATCAGCGTTGACCCTGAATCTGGCAATTGCAGCAAGGTGTCAGCTATAAGAAACAGCTGCTCCTTCCAGTGTGGGCTCAGTACAATGTTACTGCCATAATAGCAGTGCCATAACTTGAAGCTCATGGGCTCCGATGCGAAAACTCCACAGGGCCCTGAATTATTGCAAATCTTTAATAGCATTTTTAGTCTTTTTCTGTAGACCAAAGGGACTTTTGGGCCCCCTAGGCTCCAGGGCCCAGGTGCGATTGCAGCCCCTTCACCTATAGTAGTTATGCCCCTCCATAATAGTATGAGAGTCCATGTTAACCCTCTATCTGGCGCACCTCTGGCACTCTCGAGTTCAGGTGAAGTGCACCTGTCAGGCACAGGTTAGAAAACCACCCATAATATCTAATTATCTGAATTTAAGGACTCTAAAAGTAGTCAGTGGCCTTCATAGGGATGTATTGAAAGAGAATACATAAAATCAGATGCCTAAAAAAAATGTAATAACTAAAAACATATTAAAATAAAAAGTACAACATTTCTTACTTTCACCAAATAGCCTCCAGTTTTCATTATATAACTAAGCATTATTATTAGGAAAAAAACTATGGTAATGCACTTGATTACTATTCTTTCAGAATCGGAGGTTACATGTTCAGCAGATGAAACATTTAGGGTACCGTCACACCTGGAGATATCGGCGGCAATTTTATAGGCCCTGGGCATGTCCTATCGCCGCCGACATCGCCGCTGCGTCGCCTAATGTAAATAGGCGATATCGACACCTTAGAGTTGGTCGCCTGGTTTCTCAGCACTGCTCTGAAACCAGGTAAGCACTCTGGGGTGATGTGTACACATCGCCCCATGTAACATGGCGATGGCGATGTTACAGGCGATGGGAGCCATAGGCTCCCATGTTACAGGATCGCCGCTGGGGTGTCCAAAAACCTGTAAAACCTGTAATATCGCCGGAGCATCGCCGGAGGTATTGCCGCGTGTAAACACGCGACGGTGATGCTGGCAGGGCGCCAAAAACGTGCGCACTCCCTTGCGTCGCCGGTGATATCTCCGGCGATGTCTCTAGGTGTGACGGTACCCTTAGAGAAGCAAGGCGCAGTGAGCCTGAGAAGCCACACAGGTCCTCTCTAGAAGGCCTGCTGTAACACTGGTTAAATTAGGTTAAAAAGAGCATGTAAAGACCTGAAATAACTGGGAGGGGGGAGATTTTCTAATAATTTGGAAGAGGAGAGAGAAACAAAGCTAATTGAGCTGTGCCTGTCAGATCAACAGCGCCTGACGATGAGTTAAATATCACGCACTTATGATGTAAGGGTATGTCATAGGGCAGGAAGGAGTTAATGCCGTAAGTCGAGTCATGTGCACCTAACTTGACAGAATCGATTTTTACAGTAATGATTTGGCAGAGATAGATCACATGAAAACACCAACATTCCTCACTGTAATGTGTAATTATAATAGAAATAAGTAAGATACCATACCGGGCATGTGCACCATGCGACAGTTACAGTTCTCCACCAGATACCGAGTCTCGCAGTCAATCCGACATGCAGAAATGCTATATATATCAAAGAACTCCGAGTCCATGGAGCTGGACTTGCAGTCTCCCCATGGAGGGGGCAGGTAAGTTAGCTGAGGAAGAGAAGAAATCCAAGATATGATTGATGCAGAAAGGCAAACTGTCAAGATAATATAATGGGCAAGAACCACAAAACATCTGTATGCTAAAAGAAAATCTAGACTGGCTTTATATTATAACACATAGGACTTTGTAATGGCTTTTGATAATGTATGGTGGGATTGCTACTTCCAATAGTTGGCATTAGAGTCCCTCTTCTTTTTTTCTTGGAAGATAATATTTGCATATTTTATTTCCCAGGGAACAGTGCATGACCCATACATCTTCCTATGCCAGCTTAGTGGTGTAAATAAGGAGAAACTTTGTCCCTTAAATATACAGTTATGAGAAAAATATGTACACCCCCTTTGAATGTTGTGCTTTTACATTTCAGAACATAATAAAAAAACCTAATTACAGTCTCAGATGAACAACAATAAATGACAAATTACATACGCTTTGTATCACCTCACTGCAACTAATGAATGTATGAGGACCACAGACAATATGCATGTTAAACACAAGGTGCGTGGTTAACGTTTTTTATCAAAAAGAGTAAAAGCCATCCAACCACATCAAGATGTACCTGTGTACTATGTCATAATTCTTATGTAACAAAAACGAGGTCAAAATGCAGGGTGTGAAAAATTAAAATACACCCTATGCATCAGTAGTTTATAGAACGCACATTTCTTGTAAGGCTCCACTACAGAATTTCAATTTTGTTGAGGTCTGGACTTTAAGTGGGACATTACTACACCCAGGGCCCTATTTATCACTAGGCACCTGAGGGCACGTGCCTAGGGCACTGAGTTGCAGGGGGGGCGGCACCAGAAATAGGATGTGAAAAACTTTTCTCCCCTCCCCCAGACTCTATAGGAAAACCGGAGTCTTGCAGAGGCAACAGAGACTCTATACATTTCATCAGTGTCTGATGAAATGATGTTCCGTGCGTCTCGGGTACTTCCGAGTTCGGGGAGCTCCAGGCATCAGAGGTGCATATACCATGAGGCGGCATCCCCTGCTAGTAGACATTTGCGGAGTACTCGATGATAGCATGGCCCCGCCACAGGTGTCGCTCATGCTCCTAAAGCCCTGGCCGCCGCTGCGGCCACATTCTCCTAGGTCCCGCCTGCTCTCTGAGTCTCTGTATGGTGGCCGGGGACTAGGAGAGATGATGTCATCACCCACCGCCGGTGCCCCGCGGTGCAGAGACTCAGAGAGGCTGGGAAAACACTGAGGAGAGGACATCTGCAGCATCCAGTGAGGACCAAGGAGATAGGTGAGTATTTGCTTTTTTTTTTTAAACAGTGAGTACAGTGGTGGCATACTGTTGAGCACTATGTGATGTGCATAAATAATATAGGACTTTGGGGGTTTATTAAACTATGGCATATGGAGGAGTTTGGGGGTGTATTATACTATATGGAAGAGTGTGGGGGTGTATTATACTATATGGAGGAATGTGGTGGTGCAATATGCTATACAGAGGACAATATGCTATACAGAGGGGGTGCATTATTCTATATGGAGCACTGTGGGGGGGTGCATTATTCTATAATGAGCACTTTGGGGGTGCATTATTCTATATAGAGCACTGTGGGGGAGCATTATTCTATATGGAGGACTGTGGGGGTGCATTATTCTATATGGAGGACTGTGAGGTGCATTATACTATATGGAGAACTGTGGGGGTGCAATTTGCTATTTGGAGAACTATGGGTTGCATTATACTATATGGAGGACTGTGGGGTGCATTATTCCATATGGAGGACTGTGGGGTGCATTATACTACATGAAGGACTGTGAGGGTGCAATATGCTATTTGGAGGACTATAGGGTGCAATATGCTATTTGGAGGACTATGAGGTGCATTATTCTATATAGAGGACTGTGGGTGCATTATACTATATGGAGGACTGTGGGGGTGCAATATACTATGTGGAGGACTATGGAGGTATAATATACTATAGAGAACTTTGGGGGTGCAGTATACTATATGGAGGACTATGGGGGTGCAGTATGCTATATGGAGGACTATGGGGGTGCCATATACTAAATGGAGGTTTGTGGGGTGTGTGGCGTCCCTGCAGCCTGATTGCCACAAGGGATACTGAACCCATGCCATGGGTGTGGTATCTCTGTTCTTGGGGAAGCGGGATAGTAAGTCCAGGACACCCAACAAGCACCCAACACACCCGCGGTCCTGGGACAGTGGGTGGACCCAAAAGAGGGAGGACCCAGTCTAGGGACAGAGGGAAGGAAAGTGTGGGGTGGGTAGAGAGTAGTGAAGAGAGTACGAGAGTGAAGGGAGTGCGAGCAGAAGCCAAGGAGAGAGGACCCAGAGGACTAGAGCAGTGAGGAGCTCATCCAGGGTCAGGAAGGAACAGATGGCAAGCGAGGCAGAAGGAGCCCCAGGGGCACGGGCAGAAACAGAGAAAAAGCCACCCGTGTGCCAGAATCCAAGTTTGTAGTCAGATGGAGGGGATGGTTGGGGACCGACCCTGAGGTGGCGAGGAGACTCCACTCTCCAACCACAGAACCCTAGCTCACGAGATCTACAGGAGCTGTGGCCGACACCTGAGACATCCGCCGAGAAGGTAGCCATACTAGGGCCAGGGGACTAGGTACCGGTCGCCCGAGAAGGCCCATGGCTGCCGGATTGAGGCTCTGTGTGTGGAGGCGCGAGCAGGAGAGGCGGAAGGTTAGTGCTGGAGGAAAAAGCCGGTAGAAAGGAACACAAAAGGTTTTTTTTTGGATGAGTGATCCCAATTCCCAGAGAACCATCCGGACCTGCGATTGGCAGAGATCAGCACCCGACGGCATTGCCAAAGAAACTGCCGAGTAAACTGGGTACAGAACTCCAAAGTTGTGTGTGAGACTGTTTTCTTCTTTCCGCGCCAAGCAGCGGGGCAGGCTGAGGAGGACCGGCCTCAGTATAACCCCTATCAGCCTCCCTGCCAAAGAATCCTATCGGCCCACCATTGGAATAGACTATACCGGTTGTCCTGGGGAACCGCTCCACCCGTAGGGAGCGATACCACCTCAGCTGCAATCCTATCATCCCCAGAGGTCCCGCACCGCACCGTTGGCCATCCATAGCCAAACACCATGGGTGGTGTCACGAATTCTGCCCCTAACCTATCTACCCCAAACTTTTAGAGACACTGTCAGGGTCACAGAGCCGGGTCTTGACCCCCGTGGCTCCCCAACAGAGCTGTAGCCCGGCTTTGAGTACCCCACGGCCCTGGGAGGCGTGTCAGGTGCATTATGCTATATGGAGGAATGTGGGGGTGCATTATACTATATGGAGGACTATGGGGGCGAATAATATATGTAGGAATTGAGGGTGCAATATACTATGTGGAAGACTATGGGGTGCATTATAATATATGGAACCTATTATAATATTTGGATGGCTCTGTGGGGGGCATGATAATACTTGGAGGTATACGAGGGAGCCTTTATACATTATTATCATATATGGAGGAGTTTGGGGTGCATTACACTATATGGAGGAGTTTGGGGGTGCATTATACTATATGGAGGACTATGGGGTATATTGAACTATATGGACAGATATAAATCTGTATGAACCAGATTTATTTTTATCGATGAAAAAAATGATCAGCTGTCCGATCATTCGTCTGGCAGCTACCTTGCCAGGCTTTCCCATATACAGGACTGCTCTAGAAGAGAGCCACTGCCAGACATCTCTGGGGGCTTATTACTTAGAGAATATAGGGATCTTCAGGTCTAAATCTGATCTGCTGGTTCCTTATCTCCCCGGACATCCTCAGTTGGAGGCAACCATACACATTAGTCAGTGGTCCGAATCTGTCAATATTGGTGTGTTCTGACTACTCCAGTCTAATGTGTATGGGAGGCTTAACTACTATCTAAAGGGTATGGTCACATGATGCTTTTTAAATATCTCCAAATTCCATACGTATTACAGGCCGGAGAGGCTTCAGGACACACCAGTGTTTTGTGCTAAAGACACTTTTTTTTTTTGCTTTTTTTCTGACATTTTTAAGGAACAATTTTTAATGAAATTTTATTAAACTAGTGAGCAGCTTACAAGAGTAACTTGTCTGAGGATCCCATCCGATCTGATCAAGCGCTTTACATCTTTGGAAACCTGAAGCTTGAAAGACTGAACATATAATCAGGAAGTCTTCTACACTGCAGGTTATATATCCAGTCTTTTTAGAATTTAGGCTGGGTCACATTTATTACTGAAATTGTGTTCACCGCATCCAGATCCGGATGCGGTGAACGCAATTGGCTTCAGACAAGCTGCAATCCGGTACCCGGATTGCTGAAGCCACAATCCGGTAACCGGATTGCTCTGGATGTGTAATCTGGAGCAATCCGGTTCCAGATAGTTTGCTCATCCCTGCTGCCGCAGGGATAAGCAAACTGTAAGATCTATGAATAAAGCCTAATTAATGATAATAATTATGCCCTTCATGTCTCTAGGGGTTGCGCACCCCCCTAGAGACATGCTACCTACTTAGGTTGGTTAATATGTTATGTACAGTAAGCGACTCCTGTCGGCTCTATACATTTTTATGAATGAAGCCGCCTGCTCCCCTGTGAGCAGCGCTCATACTATACCTAATGTATGTATAGTATGTGCCCTGTCTAGGGTCCTGAAGGCTTATACAGTAGATCTATGGGCTGTGCACAGCTATAGATCTAATGTAAATGCCTGCAGGACCTCGGACAGCACACATACTATACGTACATTACGTACAGTATGAGCGCTGCTGGCAGAGATTGATCAGCTCCAACCACATATATGCTCCAATCCGAAGCAGACTGCCAATCATCAAGATCAACTGAGGAACTCTCCAAAACACAGCCAGCTGCATTACCAACAACAACCACAGGAGGGAGCTCACAACCAAAATTCTTCATTAACACTAGAAGTCCCAGAGAGGGGTCAGTTAATATTTCTACCTTTGGAACCCAGAGACGGGTCAAATGACCTGAAGGATTTTAGGCCACATTTACAAATGAAAGGATGCTAATTGGAGCCATCAGAGTTGTCAGTTTGGACTAAGGGTCATTTGACCCTCTTTCGGGACTTCAGTGTGGAGCTCGAAATTTCTGGGACTTATAGTGTTAATCAATTCACAATAATAAACAGGTGCATCTCAATTAATTAGAATATCATCAAAAAGTTAATTCTTTTCAGTAATTCAACACATGAAGTAAAAATCATATATGATTATAAACAGAGCCCATTACAAACAAAGTGACCTATTTCAACTGTTTATTTTTATTACTGATTATGGTTTACAACCAATGAAAACCCAAAGGTCTTTATCTCAGAAAATTAAAGTAGGGAGGATGAAGGGTTAAAAACTGCGCTGCCGTATTCCACTAGACATCATAGGGTGAATATAATATTGATTTATTAGTCAACGTGGGAAACATGGCAATATAACATTCATGTGTCCTGAGGAATGGGCCAGGGAACCCTGGAACGCATTAACTGGTAAATCTATATTATATTCACCCTTTGATGTCTCATGGAATATGGCAGCACGTTTTTTAACCCTTCATCCTCCCTACTCCATATGCACCACGCTGGGGACTGCAGCAGCCCCGTGATCTGCTTTTATAGTGGTTGTGACTCTCACAATCACACAAGGTGAAGCCTCTGGTACCTATTTAGATCATATTTTATCTCTCAGACCCTTCATCCTCCCTACTTTAATTTTCTGAGATAATGACTTTTGGTTTTTCATTGGCTGTAAGCCATAATCATCAATATTAACAGAAATAAAACTTGAAATAGATCACTCTGTAATGACTCTGTATACTATATGTGTTTCACTTTATGTATTGAATTACTGAAATGAATTAACTTTTTGATGATATTCTAATTCATTGAGATGCAGCTGCTGTAGTTGCTAGTCTGGAGCATCTGAATGTATCTTGCTTGTCTAAAATACATGAATGCTACAGAGCAGTAAAGTGCCAAAACTTCTGCTTTTATATACATGATCACACTTTCTGATGAACAATTAATCAAGGGCATTTGATTTGCAGAATCTGACTGGTCTCACTGTTGTTTGCTATGGAAAAAGGAAAGATATACTTATTTTTTCACACACTTCTGCATTTTGGCCTATTTTTTGTTAAATAAAGACAGTGTAATTTGTCAGTCATCTTTTCATGTGAGGTTCTAATTGTCTAATTTTAATACTTTCTAAGAACAGATTTTTTTATTATTATTATTATTATGTGCTGATATATAAAACTACAATCTAGAAACTAGAATCCTTGTTATGTCCTTTTATGTGATAAAAGTGCTGAAAAATGGTAAATATAATATATTCATATATAATAAGTGTACATAATTAATTGAAGGTAGTAAATTTATATCAATGCAGATCTCTATTGGTGTAAAAGTGAAAAATGTCATCAGCTTTTTGCTATATACAGCAATTTTCAGTTTACTTATATATACACATAGTGTGAAATATACGTGTGTGCCATCATAGTCTGAAGATTGAGGGGTCTGATTGATGTGAATCTTCAAGCAACTGATTAAAGTGAACCTGTACCAAGGTTTTTTCCCCTATAAACTGTGGCCACTACGAGTAAGCTCTTATATACCATATTCTAGAATGTACTAAATAAGCCCCCAGGTGGATGTGTATAACATAAAAATAGCTTTGATTATACTCATCTACGAGGTGGTCCGGTCTAATGAGCGTTGCTGATATTGATCAGGTGACTCCTCTCTTCTTGCAATTTTTGTCCTCCTTCCATGGCTTGTGCGGATGCCACATCCTACATCATCCACTTATTGGCCTTCATTGCGCTCCTGTGCTCCTGTGCATGCACACTTCTCACTGCCTTGCTGAGGACAGAGTAAAGTGTTGTAGTGCACATGTGTGGCACCCTGCCCTTACAGGTAGCCACAGAACCACCTAAGACATGGAGGGATTTCCACAACAGGTACCCTTACACACACATCTTCCACCCCAGGCCTGTAGGGGGAGCTCCTCTTGCTGTCTTTAAGGAAGATCCCCTATAAATACCGATGCTGGGGGCGGAGTTAGGCAGTGCAGTTCCTGGGAGGACTGTGAAGAGGTCTAGAGAGGGAAAGAGCGGTGCTAAGATCCTCTCAAGGACTAAGTCCGTGCAGTACGGAGTAGTACTGTGAAGACCACCTGGTGAACAGTGACGCGTTAGGCCCGTACCAGAGACCAGCCCAGCCAGTGTGAGGGCCCGAGAGTGAGGGTCTTAGGCAAGGCAAAAGAACAAGTTAAAGAGCAGATTGGGGGCAGAGGAGCCATACCGGTTCACCCCAAGAAGCAACCCAGACACCGGAGTCAGAGTCTGCAGGAGAGCATCAAGCCCAGCAGAAAACACCGGTTCACCGAGGAGACTCCAGTCTCCTGGACACCTGTAGCACAACCAACCCCAGAGACTGGAGCTGCAGGAGAAGTCAAAGCGTAGCCCACAAAAAGGTTCTCAACACTACAATATGGGTGAGAGAGAGACACGGAGGAGGCCAGGCCTAGTTCTACACAGATCAGGGGTTTCACCATGGAGAAAGAGGCAAGGAGGCCTTACAAATCATTCACTGTGGAAATCCTGAAGTGCTTCTTGACCACCTGGAGTGTACCCTGGACAGTGCCTCCATAACATCAGTAAAGGTACGGAAACAATTCCTAGTGTGTGTGTCAGTCATTTCAGCCCTGATCCTATACAGCCCAGAGATTGTAGAAGCGGCTTAGTTGCCGAGCCACCTCCCTTTGCAAATCCTCATCACCGCATCACTGCCCCGGAGACCCCCTAGCTCCACCTACGGGGAGCATTGTCATCTGGCTGCCTGTCCATCATCCCTGTGCAATACAGTACTTTACTTCGCCCTCAGCAAAGCAGAGATAAATGCGCAGGAGCGCAATAAAGGCCATCCAATAAGTGGATGATGCAGGAGGCATCATCCACACGAAATAGGGAAGGAGGACAGCAATCACAGGCTGAGAGGAGGCCCTGGATCAAGACCAGCAAAGTCCATCGGTCTGGGCCACCTCATACATGAGTATGATAATAGTCTTATTTTTCTGTTTTGCAGGTCGGTTTGGGGACTTATATACAGTGTTCTAGAATGCTGTATATAAGAGCTTACTGGTGGTGGCTGCAGCTTATATGTAAAAAACCTGGTGACAGGTTCCCTTTAAGTTCATTTTTAAATGTGCCATAGCACCAATACTGCAAAGAGGCTTTACTAACCATTGAGTCACCAGTTCTACTTATCCAAACCTTCAGTATATGTCCATTTCATGGTATATGCAATATAATGCAAGATATGTACTCACTCTCTGTTCCTGACAAGATACAAATGTTTGGAATCCTGGAGCCACGCCAAATCCCAACTGGTCAATGAACAGGTTCATCCTGACTGTGAATCTGAACCTTGATTCCTGCTTCAAACGAGGTCTCATCTGCAGAGTAGATAATTGGTAATCAGCTACTTTATGAAAATGGGTCAGGTCAATGAAGACAAAAACATGAATCCTACTGACCTGTTTCTCCCCACACTGGTAAATATTCATCTTGTTGGATATCCAGCATTAACTCCAGACCGTTCCCCGTGCCGCCTTTTGTAGTTATTAATGGTGGACGTCCATTCTGGCCTGAATTAAAAGTGTAGCACTTCCCGTATCTTGTAAAAACCTGAGACAGGAATAAAAAAAAGAAGAATATTACATAAAACAGACTGAAGAATTGCCTTTCTGGGATTCATCTTGCAATGTACAAGGATTAAATCAGTGAAATATTTTTTGGCAAAATCATGAATTTATTGTCCTCTCAAGTTTAATAATCCATGGTCCTCCTGATACCCAGAAAAGAGATCTGTCACTCCTTCACTAGACAGGGGAAATCTAGACATATTCCAAAAAGTAACGAGAAGGGAAGTGAGACAGAGGCCTTCAGAATCATAAATGTCATATAACCGTGAATAACGGCCCGTCCTCCGACAATTCACATGCTACGAGACAAATGGATACGCAATTAAATTTTATTTCAGGACCCGGATCTCTTCATAGAGTTTTTAGATATGATCAGCTTGTCCTGTAGAGATAACGCTCAGCCTTAGAGGCAATGAGAGATAAAGTGGCCAGTCCAGGTTCACAAAGAAAGACAAGTCGAATTGTTAAGGCGCAAATAATGGAAAACATTTCTTTACTGTTTGTGCTCAGTTAATCCATTGCATTCATTACCGGGCCTTATTGTGACTGAAGAGGTCATTAATGGGTTTTAAATAGAATCAGACATATTCTTGCAACTCAAGTGCATAAATAGCAGTTAGAAAGATGGAAAAGTTCCAGCTCTTGTGCTGGAGATTATGTTCAATTTCCAATATTTGTACCAAGAAACAGATAACAAAGTAATATAGCCTTATATAGATTGCTCCACACATTACTTACAAAGCTATCCATTTAAAGGGACATTAAAACAGTAAAAAGCAATTATTGTGAAATTGCTGCACAGTAAAACTAAATTACTCCCATATGCTGTTTTTGTGCAGTGCATCCATTACTTGAATGCGAGATAAGAACATCAGATATTTTTTGATAAAACTCGAATAGGTGGCAGTATTGGTGAATCTTTTTTCCTTAAAGGGGACGTCTGAAGCAAAAGCAAATGTACAACTAAATCCCTATCTGGCTGGCATAGTCTCTGCATGCTGTCATTGTGCAATGCGCAACGGGCTCAGATCAGCTGTAATGAGCCGTCAACGGAGCAGAGCAGGCAGCCTGGGCGCGATGATAGAATTACTGGCTTGCAGAGACCAGTGGCGCTTCATAAGTGATGTCACTTACAAGGCCAGCACTGATCTCTGAGCACCACCAGGTACTCTGACAACACGCCCTGATTGGTCTGCTCTGTTACCGACTCATTACAGTACAGAGTGCACTGTCATTGTGCACACCGCACAATGAAAGCCCACAGGGACAGAGCAAGGATAGATCAGCCTTTGAAACGTGCATCACTGAAGATTTCATTTTAGGCAGGGGCAATGGCTGTGGCATGTACTGGCATTCTTTATTAAGTTTTTTATTCATTAAATGTGTATACATATTCATGTAATGTTTGGGGTTTGGCAGTGCCAAGTTCTTCCGTGTATTTTCAACACTGTTTACCTTTCCCTTCTACTTCAGATCTTGGAATCTCTTCCATCACTGCCCTAGCCCTCTCCTGGATCTTCTCTTACCTAACGGACCGGACTTTCAGCGTCACCCACTTCCACACCTCCTCTTCACCCTATCCCCTATCTGTCGGTGTCCCCCAAGGCTCAGTTCTGGGACCACTATTCTTATCCATCTAGACTCTCGGCCTTGGGCAACTCATTGAGTCCCATGGCCTTCAGTACCATCTCTACACCGACGACACCCAGATCTACCTGTCTGGCCCCAACATCACCTCTCTACTTTCCAAAATTCCACAATGCCTGTCCGCCATATCATCCTTCTTTTCTGCTCACTTCCTTAAGCTGAACATGGACAAAACTGAGTTCATCGTCTTCCCCCCAAGCCCCTCCCCCACTACCTGACCTATCCATCCTTGTCAACGACTGCTCACTCTCCCCAGTCGCCCACTCCAAGTGCCTTGGGGTAATCCTCGACTCCTCCCTCTCCTTCAAGCCCCACATCCAGGCCCTCTCTACCTCCTGCCGACTCCAGCTCAAAAACATTTCCCAGATTTGCACTTTTGTTAATCATGACACTGCTAAAACACTCATTCATGCTCTCATCATCTCCTGACTCCCGCCTTGACTACTGCAACCTCCTACTTACTGGCCTCCCCACTACCTCCCTTGCACTTCTCCAATCTATCCCAAGGTCCACTGCTCGAATAATCCATCTCTCTTCCCGCTACTCCCCTGTCTCCCCCCTCTGCCAAGCCCTTCACTGGCTCCCCACTCCTCAGAGATCCCAGTTTAAAACACTAACCATAACATACAAAGCCATCCACAACCTGTCCCCTCCATACATCTCCGACATGGTCTCCTGATACCTACCCTCACACAACCTGCGATCCTCCCAAGAGCTCCTCCTCTACTCCCCTCTCATCTCCTCTTCTCACAACCGCATACAGTATTTCTCCCATACTTCTGCTATACTCTGGAACTCTCTGCCCCCAACACATTCGATACTCACCTACCATGGGAACCTTCAAAAGAAACCTGAAACCCACTCTCTTCCTTCAAGCTACTCCTACATGAGCTCAGTCCACTGCACCATCTACGATAGCACCTCCTCCTACTGTATCCTCACCCATCCCGGAGACTGTGAGCTCGACAGACCTCACCTTGTATCCATGACTGATTGTCCAAATTGTACTGTCCTCGTCTACCCTTTCCATATGTGAAGCGCCATGGAATCTAATGGCGCTATATAAATAAATAATAATAATAATTTTTTGGCAGCACAGTTGCAGAATATCCTTGGTATGGAGGATCTGGGAGGAGGAGAGCACAGCACATGCTGCAACAGCATTTAAGCACACTTAGTCCATTACAAGCTTTGAAGGCCCTTAAATTTAGAATAATGGCATATCAGATGCCTGCACTAACCCTTATCAGTAGG